>JAULCF010764573.1:0-20741 GCA_032361265.1 Devaleraea mollis | reverse complement strand
GTTGAGCTGCGCTTCGTACACGCGCTGCGATAGCTTGAGGTCGCGGCCCCATAGTGTTTTCAGCATGGCCTTGTCGTATTGCCGCGTAGCATCCTTTGCACGCAGCCTCTTCACTGCCTCATTAAAGAAAAAGTGTTGGCCAGGTCATCGTCGTCCTAATCGCACTGTGCGTCGGCGTTGATCTCCTCTCCCAAAAGCTGGCGGTCATACTTGGTTCGCTCGTTTGATGCCTTTGCTTGTCCTCGGCCGATCCTCTCAAATTCTTTGTCAGCTCGCCACTGCTCCGCGGCTTCAAACAAGTCCCGCTTCTTCTTGTCGGCTGCCGCATCATCAATCTCTTCCTTCCCGGGTGCCTCCCTGGAGGAGCTTCCTTTCGGTCGTGGTGTCTCTTACGCTGTGTGGAGGCGTCAGGCAGTCGTTGGGGCAGTCAGTTTGGGCGAGGAGGGTAGCGTCGACTTCTCCGGGAAGTCGCCTCCGTCGTTGTCGTCTGAGGCGTCCTCTTTGTTAAGGGCGTCTTTGTCAAGCGTGACGTCTTCTTTGTCCAGAACGTCCGCGTCGTCATGGACGACGTCCTCTTTGTCGATGGCGTCGCTGTGGGCAGCCTCTTTGTCGACGCTGCCGCCGCGCTTCTTATTCTTTCCGGAGATGTCCTTCAGAGCCTCTCGTTGCTCCGCGTATTTCTTCTCCTTTGCCTTGCCCTTGGCCTGCAGTTTGGCCACTCGGTTGACCTCTTGCTTGCGCGTCACCTCGGCGGCTGCAGCTTGGTCCGCGGGGGTGCGCCGCATGGCTTGCTTCGACTGTGGCGTCGGCGTGATTCCGAAGGATGAGGTATCATTCTTAGCGCGCTTTTTCGCGCGCGGCATTTCCTTGACCATTTCGGCACCCCAACTCTCCTTTTTGAGGCGTACAGGGTGGGTGGGTTGGTTCTCGTGCTTCTCGTTGTCGTGCGCGGTGCTCCTCTCCTGCTGGCTTTCTGATATCAAGAAAAAAAGTCTAATCAATTCGAATTGCTGAGCGCCAGGCAGGAGAGGTGCGCTCTCAGACAGGTGATAGAGAGAGTCCGGGTTAGTGCTAAGCTACTGCAAGTAGGTTGGTGCGCCCAAAAGGAAGATGCGTCAGTGTTGACGTCGGTACCCATCTCCTCTCGAGGCCCAAGGTTGCCAGACTGGTGTTCGTCTTTCTTTCTCGAGGAAGGCTGCAATATAATAATGAGTGCCGCCTTTGTCTTTTCTTCCACTCCTGTGCGACGGGGCACTTTCGGGTTTGGCACTAGAAAGCGCGAGGTGTGGACTGTTTCCATCCGTCGTCATGGCGACGACAACGGAATTGCCGAAGAGGCATTCCTGTTCGACTGCGTATCCAGCACGGTATTTCATCTCCAGTTCTTGACGACAAAGACGATCGCGTTCATGGTATGCGACAAAGACAGTGTTCGTATCTTTGTCCTAGACCTCGTCACTAGGTCGCGTTCTATATTCGATGTGTCTACGCCGGTTTGCAGCAAGTTGGATTCTTTCCACTGTTGCAAGGGTGGGTACATTTTCCTCGTCGGGACTACGAGCGGTGTGTCTGCGAGGCATGGTCCCAAACCCACTTTAGCCCGCATCATGTCATCTGCCTAGGACGTGTGAGCAGGACAAGTTCCCTGACATCCCGTCACCTCGTCACGTACGCTCCTCTTGCCTATCGAAATTGTTCTCGCCCATCGCCATATCGGCCTATATAAACCATTTCCTTATCTCCCATGTCCATGCCCTCTCTACGCAGCGCGTACTTGCGCATAAGTGCTGGTCCCATGTCGTACCTTCCGTTCGCAAACCGCTTTGCCGCTCCCCGTCCCACCTTCCAAGGGACCTGGATACTCAACGTCGAGGCACACCTTCAAGTGAAAGACGTTGTCTTTATGGACACCCGAGATGTCGCTGTTGCGATCGTCTAAAGCCGAACCATTACCGAACGGGAATATGCGCCCCACCTCATAATGGTGGATACTCGTTCCTGCGACACACGCTTAATGGATAACTCCCACAAGGGGCTTTGGAAACGAAGTCCAAAAGTGCCATCTATGAAAACGATATACATGTCACCTTCAGATGTCGACAATGGCGATTACACGTGGTGGAATCGAAGTCCAAAAGTGCCATCTATAAAAACGATATAGATGTCACTTCCAGATGTCAGTTATGGCGATTACACGTGGTGGAATCGAAGTCCAAAAGTGCCATCTACTCAAATAATTTAGATGTCACTTTCAGATTTCAACTATTACACGTGGTGGAATCGAAGTCCAAAAGTGCCATCTATAAAATTCTAGATGTCACTTTTAGATGTCAAATGTGGCAGTTACACGTGGTGGAATCGAAGTGCTGCGTTTTTGACCCCAAAAAATGGGGCATGGAATCGAAGTGCTGAAATTTTTAATCAAAAATCTAATCTTCGATTCCAGCCTGTTTTTCATTTTGGACTTCAATTCCATGTCCCATTTTTTCGTTAAATTTTTCGGGCCGGATCTCGATTCCACCACGGAATATATATAGTCTATACTACCAACTATTCACGCTATCGTTGTTACTACCAAACGCTACTTTTTTTCTTTCTAGCTGAAATCATCACTTCCCCACTACATCGTATCTCAGTTACTCTCTAATTATCTCTCTTAAGCAAAACATTATCTCCTTTACTTATAATTATCACTATCACACCGCACTTCATTCAACGCATTCTCCAATAATCACTATAAAACGACACTTCCGCCTTTGTCCCCCACCTATATACTTGTTCTTTATACTAACTCCCATTCACACTACCGTTGCCACATTCGAACTCCACTACATTTCTTCGTTGCTGAAGTAATCGCTTTTTCAATACAATATTACCCCGGACACTTCTCCATTTTCATTCTCAAACAAAGCAGCCTGTCGTTCACTTGACAGTTATCACTATCTCACTACACTCCACCGAATGCACTCTTCAACGTTCTCTGTAAAAAAGACAATTCAACGCGTGTACTTTACAAATCTTACTACTACTCAATACTAACTCCTATTCGCAATACCGCTGATATTATCAAATCTCCACTACATTTCTTTCTCACCAAAGTAATCAGTTCCAAACATCGCAATATCCCACTCACTCTGCAATAACCACTTTCAAACTGCACTACATTCCATTCTTTCTTCAATAAGCATCACTACACTACAAAACTACACTTCAACTCTGCAAGAATAGATCTCAAGGAAGTCTTCGTCCTAAACCCTCAACACGTATAAGTACTACACTCCACTTCATTCTATTCACTCTCCGATTCTTAACTTAAAACTGCCTTCTTTCCAATAACTCTACAAAACTTCCCATTTTCCTATTCTGCATCCCATTCTCTCATTCGTAGTCACGTTTAAGAAACACTGAAACTTATTATTCTAGCACATAACACTACCATGCTACGCTACTTCCTATTGACTCTGCAATTATGATTCTTAAACAAACCTTCGCGTCATTCTCTTTACGATAGATACTACGAAACACCCTTTCGATCCAGTAACTTATTTGTAGTCATACCAAATCGACACTTTATTGCTACGTATTACTCTATACTTCATCCCATTCAAGCGACCGTTGTCACTATCAAACTCTGCTACATGCCATTCTTTCCGCAAGAATCATTGTAACACTGCACTTCATCGCATACTACGTCCTAAAGTCACTCTTCAATACAACTTCGGACCATTCACTCCACAATGTTAACTAACACACAACACTTCATCCCATCCAGTCCCTTATCATGACTATCAAATAACAGTTTACCCCATTCACTCCGCAACAATCACTAGTACACAACCCTTAATCCCATGTACTCTAGAATACCTACTGCTCTTCTATACAACTTCCCAAACACTCTATCGTTTTCACTATTAAACTCCACCACAGCCCACTTCGTCCCATTCACTCTCCAATAATTACTCCAAACCTACGCTTTATCCCACTTACTCTACAATACTTACTGCTGCTCTATAATACATCCCTTACACACTATTGTTTTCATTCTCAAACTAAACCACGTCCTAATTTTTTGCAATAATCACTGTCACGCTAGACTGCATCCAATTCCCTTTCCAATTACTACTCTCCAACAGAATAACATACCGTTCACTCTTCAATTATCATCTTTTCAGTCCACTGCATCCCCTTCCCTCTACAATAATCACTCTCAACCTACACTTCATCCCACTTACTCCGCAATATTTAGTAAAACTCTATATTTTACGCCATTTACCCTACTGTTGTGAATATCAAACTCCAGCAAAAGATTTTTTTTGTTGTAATCATCACCACACTACCTTACATCGAAATCACTCTGAACTATTTACTGTCAAGAAGAATTACATACCATTCACTTTACACTTACCATTGTCTCGGTACACTTCATCTCATTCACTGTGAAATACCAGCTTAAAAACTGTAGTTCATCTCCCTTTCGAAACGGCCATTAACTACCCTTCTTTTGATTTACTCTTTAGTACTGCTTACTTATCTATAGTACGTCCTGTTTCCACTGCCGTTGCTATTTTCAAACTCCAGTACATCCCATGTTTTCCGCAATAGTCACAATCGCACTACACGACAAGCCATTCACACAGCAAGAATTAATTTCAAAATCCAATTAGTCCCATTTACTTCACAATGACCACTATCACTTTACTAATTCCTATTAAGTCTACAGTAATCCCTAAAAGACTTTATCCCATTCCATCTCCTCCACAATGCTTATCATTTCCCTGCACTTCATCCCGTTCAATATCACAAGTTTTCTTAGTAGGTTATGATTGAACCCCGAGTGTGGCCGTCGTCGCTCAGAGGATAATCAAAATAAATTATGAATAAGTATCACAAGTTATCATAGTACCGGATGATATTTCTATGAGCGTCGCCAGCCGCGCTCGAATGCCTATCATAACTCCAATAAGCTAAAACGAACCAGGTCAATTCGGTGTAATTCAAACAGAAATCGACATAATTCCACTTAAAATTCGAACTAAAACAGCAAAATCCGATATAAATCCTACAGCAATCGACAAAATTCAGACTTTCAATTCTAAATAAACCAGTAAAATTCGGTATAATTCCTATATAAATCGACATAATTCGAACTTAAAATTCAAAATAAACCAACTTAATCCGGTATAATTCCCTCTGAATTCAACATACTGTAATTTTATTCGGAGATAGACGTCTTGTCATACTCTGCTTGCGTGGACATAAATGTCCGCTCAGCCAGAGTATGATAAATTTTTCATAAATTCGTCATACTCTTGTTGCGAGGACGTCTACGTCCTCGCAAGAAGAGTATGACAATTCTTTCATTCATTTGTCATACTCTTGTTCCGGGGACGTAAGTTAAGGTGCTACTACTGTGGTCTCCACAAGACGTTGTCCAAGCAAATTCACGAACGTGGGCAGTTCGGGAAACTAAGCGAGTGTCCTTTCATCGAGGCGGTACGCTTCGCTCACGCTGTTCGAGTCGTCAAGAACGTGTGTAACAGGTCTGTCCCGGAGTTGAGCCATTTCCTTATGCCTTCTGACGCAGTGCAATTCGACCGTTGGCTGGGTGAGACAAACGGTGTGAACAGTTTGAACATTACATGCCTTCTGAGTCTTGTTCAACCCGGAGATGATACGGGCTTGCTTCAGGGGATGGTGATTCCTGTCAGCCGACCGTTGCGTGTTTTGACAAACCTCTTCGACACCCATTGCGGTCTCTGCTTTCTTGGCGAAAACAAATTGGTCCGGCATTCTCCTGAATTTAGATGTGCGTGGGGTCGATGCCTTGGATGCTGCCAGCGTGGTCACGGTACAAAGCAGTGCCCAGTACGCAACGCGAGAGCTCGTAATTGTTACAAGTGTGGACTGATCAAGAACAGGGGCGTCGCCATGCATACTGGCACAAACTCTTTCAACAACATGAACTGTCAATTCTATGGGGCTTCCATGTTGGCAATGGCCATGAAAGCGGGAATGGCTACTGACAGGCCGTCTCACGAATTTACTTCCTTGCGAGATTCGCCTACTGTCCTGATCGAGTTCGATGCATGGTTGACCCACGACGATTTCAGCCGTGGACCGCACATTCTCAACGTACTGAATGAATTCGCTTCTTATGCAGCTGGACGAGATAATTCACCTGTGCTGAAGAAGCGCAGACTTGCAGGGGGATGACAGCAATTGAAGCAACGTAGGTTTCAGTACTAAATCCCATTACTTGCCATGACATGACTTGATGCCCCCTTATGGGGTGTCTGAAATGCAGCAGCTCGATTCCATCACGTGTAAACGCCACATTTGACAACTAAGAGTGCCATCTATATTTTTAGCTCATGGCCCTTTGGGAAATCGAATCCACCGCCTGCAATAGCCACATTTGTCATCTAAAATTGACATCTAGGAGAGTTAGATGGCACGTAGATGTCAGTACTCGATTCGCTGACGAATTCGTTCGTAAATCGAGAGTATGAGAAATTTCTCAAAAATTTGTCATACTCTGCTTGCGAGGACTTATACGTCCCCGGAACAAGAGTATGATAAGTTCTTCAAAAATTTGTCATACTCTCGACTTGTACCCGGTAATCGAGTATTGACATCTGACTGACATCTAAAAAATAGATGACATTTCCAGATGACACACTTACAAACGATGACTGAGATTTCATGGTCGCCTTTTTTCTCGGGCCAAAAAATCGAAATGTTTAAATTTTTAATTAAAAAAAGACCCCCCTCTAGAACGGACACTTTTTTTTCAGATCTCATTTTCTCGGATCCTATTTTTTGGTATAATTTTCTGGGGCGAGATTTCGAAATTGCAAAAACATATAGTTAGGAGCATAGTTATAACCCCCTTGTCAGTGAATAAACCATTAAGTACCCCCACCATTTTCTGCCTCATGAAGTCTACTCGAAACCCAGTACACGGGCTGTCCCTCTCGATAGATGTGCACAAATTGTTCAAGGCGTTGAGAACGAATGACCTTCTTTTCGATAAGGCTTTTCGATCGCCTTTCACCTGAATAATTACGCCCGTCTTCGCATCAACTTTCGATCTGTTGTTCGATCGAACATCCTTAGATGTCAATCTTCTGAACATCACCGTCAGGCACATTACACACAGGCCGAGAGGGTTGGTGTGCATGTAGTCGAATCTGAAGATCTCGTACATATTCAGACCCTCGATGTTGGAAAAGGGCCATTCCTCAAAAGGCGAACTGATGGGGTGAAGGTGTGCGGCACTGTACTCTTTCAAAACTGCTCTCTGCTCGGAAACATTGTTCACTCTCAGAGCAATTTCCATCCTTCGACGCAGCTTCCTCGCGACGTCCGGCTCCCGCTTATTATCTGCGCATTTGAAGTCGGTATCTCCGTTTTAGAGGGCTCTTACACACGTACACTTGTTGCAGTACGTGTTCTTCAGACCGCTTGCGTGGGCTATTTCTGGGGTATCCGCTACCATCGACACAAGCGCGACGTGGCCTTTGTACTGCTCCCCGGTACTTGTGCAGTAAACTATGCCGCTTTTACACCTCTTCTTCAAAGGGGCAAGTGCGATCGAAACACATGAGGAATATATCTCACGTGAGGGTCGTTCTGCAGCTTTCAATCGATCTTTCTCCTCATTATTGAAGTGACTGCGATGATCTTTGATACCATTAGTACTGTCGTCTGAATCAGAGTCGCTAGAATTGGTGTCGATGAAGTCAGCATCCTCTTCACTATCCGATTCTGACTCGGGATTCTCATCACGAGGAGGATCGTCCGTAAATGTACCGTCGTAACCACGCTGATGCTGTTGGCCCAGTTCGTCGTCAAGTCTCCAAGTCTTTTCGGTGGGTAGATACGCCACTACAGCCTCACCAGCGATGACCATCTCATCCTTGGCTGCCGACGTAAAGTTCAATGTGCATAGTTGGAACGGGTAAAAGCCCACTGACGTAGTCGACATTGTCAGCTGTGACACGTCTGAATATGTCTGAGCTAACAAAACCATGGAAGTGGGGAGAGTGTGGGCACCGGGTGAAGTCCATTTGACACCAGCCTCTGTAGAGTCATCTACGTTTTTCTTGATCTCAGGTATAACACGATTAGCGAGATTGGCATTCATGGGATGAGATACACAAGCAATACCGTCTCTGTTCTTAGTTTTGAATGGTTCGAGGTAAAAATTTCGCTGATCGCCCACAGTCACCGCCTTCGCCAACTGGGCCTGCAAACGTTTTACAGGATCACGCCACCACATTATGACGTACTCCCCCTTCTTGTTGGGGTTCTCCACTCGTCTCTCCGTAAAACCATCTTCCTTAAGCGCCTCGCTGAATTCTTTCTCTAGGGACTTCCGGATTGCCTCAACTTTCACCATGTCCGAATCACGTAGTTTACGAGCCAAGTTTCGCTCAGTCCAATGAGGGTGGGTCACAATGTCAAGCAGGCGGTTCATTGGCGCCGTGCCTTTATTAACTCCAATTTTTCGTACTAGGTGACAGAAAGACTCGATTAGCTGTTCATCAGTGGCATCGTCGATGCCTAGAACTGTACTTTCATTACCCTCATTGCATCCGTGGGGTCTTCGTCGTCTACATCTCGTTGCTTTAAATCAATTTTGACGCGGGAGTGGACATTGTCATCGTGGGTTTCGGGGCCATCACCAGGGGCGTTTATTTGCTTTAATTCAATGTCGGCGCAGGAACGGACTTTATTGTCGTATGTCTTGACGCCATCAACATGGCTGTCGGCAACATTGTCCAAAGCCCTCTCATTTCCAACACCGCCTACAGCTGGGGGAATATGGGGTCTTTTAAAGTCAAGTTCTCTGCTTATTCGCTGGCGTTTATTACGGTTGGAACCTGAGTTTCTCTTGTAAGCGCATTGCCGACTTCGCACTGCGTGAAAGTGGAGGAAAGCCTCGGAAGGAAAGCTTTTACCGTAGTCACAGACCTTCATTGTCTAAATAAATAGAGCTAAGTACTTACAGTTACTTAGACATCTGTTCAACTCAACACTGCCAGGTAGTATAATCTGTACGGCGGTGAAGTATCGATGTATGCTTACGTGACCCTGGTGCTTTGCGAAGAAAACCGCCGGCGCCTGTCGGGACGAAACACATTACAGAGACGACATTTTCCTGACGACCAAATTAGAATAAAAATCACATTAGTACGAATTTTCTTTAAGGCGCCGAATTAATTGCTCTATAATTCAAGGTTAGTGTTTACTCCTTTAAGGAGTTGTCGAGCTGCTCACGAATTTCTAGAACAAACTCGTTTGTGTGTAGAATGTCACGCAGGAAGAAAGAACGGAGTTCATCCACGCCGTATTCGCCTTGCCCAGTACGGTCCTGAGGGTTGGGGAGAGTGCTGAGGGTGACAATGCTTGTCGGCGTTGATTGTAAGCCATGCATTCCCATAGGTAGGACTTTTCCAGATTCCGAAATCTGAGGTATCTGCCCCACACCAGCAAACCCCACTGCTGCAGGCTTGGCCCCCCGTTTCGCTGCTGATGGCTCCTTCACTCGATCTGCCGTACCAGCGTCTGTCACGTCCTCTCCAGTAAATAATTTCGCGTGCTCATCTGAGGTATTTAGCCCCACGAGCGCATTCAACGCTTCGCGTGTCGCTTCGCTGCATTCCCTTCGCACAACATCTCTTCCTGCGTGTGAGACGCGTGGCGAAACTCTGTGAGCTTCGCCCGAGTCGTACTCCGGAAGCTGTTCATCGACGCTTGTAACCCGTTCGCCTTCTGAGCTTGCCAGCAGTTGTCCCTTTATGCTTGGCGGCAGCAGACCTTCCCTAGACAGCCGCTGTTCACCCCTGATTGCCTGTCGCCCTTCCTCCATGCTTGGCAGCTGCGGTACTTCTACACTTGGCCTCGACTGTCTCTCCGTACCCGGCAAACTTTGTTCCTCACAGTTTGGCAACTGATGCCCGTCCACGCTTGGACGACGCAGTTCTTCCCCTGCCAGCCGCTGTCCATCCATGTTTGCCAGCCGGTCATCCTGTGTACTTGGCAGCAGCAGTCCTTTTGTGCCTGCATACCGCTCTCCCTCCGTACTTGGAAGCAGCAGTCCTTCAGTGCTTGCCGGCCGCCTTCCCTCCGTGCTTGGCGGCCGCAGTCCGTCGGTATTTGGCGGCTCCTGTCCCTCCGTAATCGACAACCGCTGTTCCTCTCTGTTTCTCAACCGCTTGTCCTCTACGCTTGGCTGATGCTGTCCTTCCGTGATAGGCGGCATCCGTACCTCGTTGCTTGACGGCCGCTGTCTCTCCATGCTTGGCGGCCGTTGTCCATCCATGCTTCGTGGCCTCCCGCTCTCCATGCTTGGAACCCCGAGGTGGGAAGTGAGCCTTATCCTCTTGGAAGGGAGTCCAATCGCGCTGTCTCCTTTCCTTTTCGCATTGTCTGTGGGTGCTGTGCTCCATATCAGCCTCAGTCTTTCCATCGACGCTGGAGGTACTGACAAGACACGCGTTGTTCTTGTTTCTCGACGGTCTCTGCCAGTTGCTGTGGTCCAGGTGAATTTACGTGTCGTTTTCCGGCGTTTCCATCGCTGTCCCAGTCAATTTTGCTTACATTCAAAATTTGCACGTAGGGAAGTCTGTGTATTCAAGAGTGACACTTTTGTAGCTCCTACAAAGTGGCACTTCTCCTTACAGTTCGTGATGAAACCGACATCTGTGTGTGCGATTTTTTTTGCAGAACTTTCCTTACACCAAGCTGTTCAGACCGAAGTCTGTGTGTTCAGAAGTGGTAGTTGGTAGCTCCTACAAAGTGGCACTACTCCTTACAGTTCATGACGATGCGTGGCGTCCCTGAGTTTGTAAGCATTGCAGCCTTCCAGCCACACTCCCGGCCTGGCAGCCACACGCTGGTCGTCTGCTTCGGTCACGGCCTCTTCCGCTGCTTACCTACCTCACCGTTACCCCCTACTGCAGATCCGTCTCGACTGGGCAGTTCTTGATACTGAACATCAACCCTTCCACGTCGTATCATGTCGCAACGGGAACAAGACAAGCCACTCGCGGGTCAGCGGTCTGAAAATGACGCCGATCCTCACGAAGTATCTGGCAGCAGGCCCCTTCCCAAAACAAACCCTGTCCCATGTCGTTGAGCCGTTGCCGGACGCCGCAGTTGCAATCAAGTTTCCCGAGGCTGCCGCTAACACCCCCCAGTCTCAAGCTACCCAGCCTATCACTGCCGTCTCCCCCATCGTTACCGTTCCGTGTACTGCTGCAGTTGTTGCGGGGGAGAAATACGCTCCCACTCGTCAAGACGATAAGCCTGCCTTTGACAAAGCCGTTGAGAAAGCCTGCAAGACACCGCAAGCATCGGCTTACTCTCGTACGCCTGACGAGACTTGCGCCGAGAAGCCCTGCCAGACGACGCAAGCGGCGGCCATCCCGCGCCCATCTACCGTCGTTGCGGTCGAGAATTCAGCGGCTGCCTACATAGGCAAGAAGCCTGTAGTCGAGAATAACGACGAGACGCCGCAAGCTTCTGGTGTCTCTTCACCTGCTGCCGCCGTTGCGGCCGAGAATCCAGCGCCGATCCATCTCGGCAAGAATCCTGACGACGATAAGCACCGCAAGACGCCGCAAGCTGCGGCTTTCCCACCTCCTGCTGCCACCGATGCGGGTAAAAAAGCAGCGCTAATCCGTCCAGAAGGTAAGCCTGACACCGATAAAGCCTGCGACACGCCGCAAGCTGCGCAAGCTGCGGCCGTCTCTCCGCCACCTGACGACACTGCCAGCGAGAAGCCCTGCAAGGTGCTGTAAGCGGCAGCAGCTTCTTCGCCTGCTTCCGCCGTTTCGGGCGATAACCCTGCGCACGTCCGCCTCAGAGACCACCCGAGAGACGAGTCGTCGGGATCGGAGCCTGAAGCCGAGAAGCTCGGCGAAAAGCCGCATGCTGCGGCCGTCCCACCTCCTTCTGCCGCCAATGCGGGTGAAAAAGTAGCGCTAATCTGTCTAGACGGTAAGCCTGAAACCGATAAAGCTTGCGACACGCCGCAAGCTGCGGCCGTCTCTCCGCTACCTGACGACACTGTCAGCGAGAAGCCCTGCGAGGTGCTGCAAGCAGCAGCATCTTCTTCGCCTGCTGCCGCCGTTTCGGGCGATAACCCTGCGCATGACCGCTTCGGCTAAAATCCTGAAGCCGAGAAACTCGGCGAAAAGCCTCAAGCAGAGGCCGTCCCGCCTCCTAAAGCCGCCGTCGTGGGTGATAACCCTCTGCGCATCCGCCCCGGCGACGGGACCGAATCCGATAAGCCCAGTGAGACACCACAAGCGACGGCCGTCTCTTCGCTTGCCGTCGCTGTTACAAGTGAGAAAAGTGGGCCTGTCTTCCTTGGATACAAGCCTGAAGCCGAGAAGCAAGATGATGCGAAGCGGTCGGCCGACGCCGCTTTATCTCATGTGAAACCTGCGCCCTTCCCTCTCAGCGACAAAACGTCCGCTGAAGAGGCAGACGGGACTCAGCAAGCTGGTGAAGAAGACCTTGTTGGATCTGGCGACGAGCATGGCGCCGAGAAGGCGTGTGTTCCTTCGCAAGCCTCGGATGACCTTACTATCGGGCCAATTAGCAACAAGACGAGGCTAGGAACTGCTTTGAAGTCGTCCGCACTAAAGCCTCACGAAGCTTTCACGGCCGTTTCCTCGCCTGAAGTTGTCATTCAAGATGTAGCGCAACAGCTAAGCGACGCCGCTGCTACGAGTGGGAAGCCGTCGCCCAGTACTCTCAGCGACGACGAGAAGAAGGACTTGCCTCGGAAAGCTACGGGCCAGATCCCCCTCGTCTCTGAACGCGACGAGCCTAATGACTGTAACACCGACGATATTCTCGCCCGCAAGGATCCCGCCGAAGTTGCTAAATCCCCTCCGCCACAACTTGCCCCGTCTAGTGTTGCCGTGCTACCGGTCAAGCCTACGCCTCAAAATTCCGCTGTTCCTACATCCTCAATCAAAGAAGTCTCGCGAGGTAGTGCTCCAGTACGAGTACGTTTTAGATCTAAACCACTGAGGAAGACCGCAGTTGTTACGGAACCTGCATTGCCTGGGGCGGTGTCACAGGATGTTGTGTCAGCACCGTTTCTTGGAAGTAGTGAGCATGGAACTCTCCATTCAAGAGGCCACGGCAGTGTTGGCGCAGGCTCTGCGGCAAGTGCCGCTCCATCACCACATGCAGGTTCCCCGCAGTCTAAAACTGGGGAGGTCGATCTTGACACCCTTCATCGTGGAGATGCCATGTCGTTTCTAGATACAATCGTCGGAGAAGGCAATAATAAGGATTTCAACGTGGGTCGCTCAGATTTTACGCTGCCACTACATGGGTTAGTCGAAGTACTGGCTGATGTTTCCGGTGACGACGAAGAACCTCTACGTGAGAGAGTCGGAAAGGGTAGAGAGCGTGACCTCCCCCCCCGGAAAGCGTCTCAGATGGAGGTAGAAGTTTAATCGGAGAAAGGGAAAAGTCCCAGGGTGCAGCAGATGGGGAAAAGCGACAAGACGCCGGTAAAGATTCCAGTTCCTTGCAGCCCTACGCAGGTGCTGTAACAGACCGTGTATCTTCAAAAGCAGTTCCTGAAAAGAAGAGTAGACGTCTTGCGCCGACAAAGGTCGCGAAAAAGCCGTCCACCAGACGAAGCCAAGGACAAGACCCGCCACGTACCCCACCTAGCCCTTTCCCGCGTATCCGACCAGATACGCCGGATGGTGTTTTGCGTGGGAATGTAGGCGAGACGGTGCAGTTGCTGGTAGGGGTTGATCGCGTTGGAAACCTCTTAGATTACGGGGTTGCAGATAGCGACGGAGAAGAGTATTTGGTTGAGGAAATTGAAAATGAAACAGGGGGAGAGCACGGTGGTAATAGAGCAACGTCCAATGTTTATACAGCTCAAGAAGTCGCTGAATCAGTCAAAGATGGCCGGAGGCAGATTGGTTGGGAGTGTCCAGATTTGGGGAGAGATTATCCTTCCAAGGCGCTTCAGAAAAATCAGAACCGTCGTGGTTTGTTTTGGAAGTTAGTCGCTGGAAAAACTTCGCTTCTAAACTGCACCAACACTGCCAACGTCGACAAGTGGCAGTTTTCGACAACAAATGACACTCTGATTGTCCGTGGTGGTGCAGGGCGAATTCCATATGCCGGTGCAGGGTTGATGGGGCTGGACGTCGTGACATTATGCAGCAACATCACGATGGTCAGGATGGAGCACTGCACAAATAGCACGAGGTTGATGGTATCGTTTTCTTCTCGTCAGCACAAGAATCTGGTTTCAAATGACGAATTTTGCCTTTGCGTGAGCGGAGCGCGTAATTTGGAAGCCCTCAAGGATAAGCTGGATCCCGCCGAGCGATTTCAATGCAGGTTCTTGGTACCAGAGCCACAACGAAATTTGGATTTGGAGGGTACGTTGGGATCAAATGTGTACGGATTCAGTCCCGAAGAAGTTTCGAATATTGCGTTGAAACTGCAGGCTGGGGATTCCGCCTCTAGGGAGGTGACTTTGATCGAGCATATCGCACAGCTGCAGTATGCGTATGGTTCTGCCGTGATCAATGATCCAACCCCTTGGAAGCGACTTAATGAGGGGAGGTTAAGCAAGCATCGCCTTGTGAAGGACTTCCAGGCTGATGAGTCTTTGAAAGACAAAATCGTGCCCTGGTATCCAAGGTTCGGGATGTAAATGGTGAATGTAGACAGAACTTTATTTCAGAAGTGTCTCCAGCAGTTTTTCTCGCGGCGTGACGACGTTCTAGGCAGTAAGGCTGTCAGGCGTGGGGCCCTTGGGGACGAGGTTTTGACGAGGGAGCTGTGGGGTGTTTTGAGCCCTTTGGAGAAGGCGTCAGTGTTGGCGGAGGAGAAGAGAGTACACGAATCTGCTAATTGCATGACTACAGTTGCATCGTTGAATACCATAAGGTATTTCATTAACAGCACGATCGGCTGCTCGAACTTCCAGGGTTTGCTGGTCGCTATACTGGACAAGCACCCGTCATTCATGACCATGTCTACTCTGGTATCGAAGCGCACTTTCTTCAGACTGAAAGGAGATTACGCGAAAAGTTTAGTGTTACTGCTTTTGTACAAAGGCTTCGTCAGTCTTGCCGATGATGACCAGGACCCGGGTTTGAAGGAAAGGCGTGCCGTTTTTATGTCTTACACTAATGTAGAGGGTGTCGTCGATCGGGTCTTGGCTTTTCTTTGGCCGCTTCAGGATTTTTGGGCAGTTGCATGTGAAGCAGCGGATGGTGACAAGGCAGCAGCAAAAGCTCTGAATACTGCTGGTGGTGCTTTTCCCGTGGTTGGCAGAGACTTTGACGGCGAAGAAAAGAAATTCATGGTGCCTCCGGCTCTTGTGTATGCATTTGGTGGCAATCATACTCAGAGGCTAGTGAATGTCGACAAGGAGGTGGATTCGGGTACGATCGCCACTGATAACGATGAAGAAGATTTGACTTCACTCCTGAGCTGTTCCAAGGGGTTTGCACAGAACTTCTTGTGCTACGCCCTGAATCAAAAGATCGAGACGGAGGCAGGGATGGAGCATGTGTACCTTACGGATGTACTTGTCAACAATGTACCAAAGTCCCTAGCTGAGTCCATAGCGAAGAAGCGTAATGTTGCTAATGGTGAAATGAAGAAGAGAGCGATTAGGAAAAGAGGTTGAAATGCTAAGGAGACAGGTCCGCCACCTCCAGTGCCCGAAGACGCCGAGCAGTTCCGAGCTGAGAATGCGAGGCTGAGGAAAAAGAAAAAATCTGATAAGCAGGCAAATTGGTTGGAGAAAAAAACAGAAGCCACGACTCCTGGACCTTCCGATTTGCACCGTGCGAGTCTCGTACGTAAAGGTGTGCCAATAGGAGATATGATCCCCGGAAATGTGTCTGGTTTAGTGATCAAAATAAGGCCACCAGGTCCTGCCCCTGACGATGACGACGATGATGTCGTTGCCGATAAGGCTTGTAAGGGTGTTACGCACGACGTTGGCAAAGAAATTTCGAAAGAAGCTCCAGTACCTGTGTCTGCTTCTGCAGGTGAGAGTGGCAGACCCTCTGCATATGTTGACCGCACTTCAGATCAGCTTCCCAAAAGTCCCATTCTTTTAGCTTCTCCTGCTCCGTCTGGAGGTGACCTGGCTGCTGGTGCTTCACCACCACGAGCTCCAACTCCAGACCCGACCACGCTCAATTCGTCGCACGGTCGAGAAGATACCGCTACCGCGAAAACTGGGTCGTCTCCAATTGGGCTTGGTGTTCCGACAATGCCAAGTGTTCCGCAGTTTGTCACAGGGTCAACGGAGCAGCAGCTACGTAGTGGTAGTCCCCATACTCCTCTTCCCTTTCCCAACGTCGTACTCGTCGGGATAGTGGGGGCAGTTCCAGCTGAGTCAGTGCTTAAACCTGTCAACGCTCCTGTTCCAGAAGGTCAACATCCGCTGTACCAAGCTCTCGTGGATCCACGTTTCCAAACGAAGTTGAAGTCTGTCGATTATTCGCGTTACAACAAGGTGTTACGTGACGGAACCTACAATCTTTGGAGGCGTCCGAATGCTGCTGATGCGCCTGTTGAATATTCTTTGTGTCGGGCTTACATGTACGAATTGGAAGCTTTCTTGCGCACACATAAGTTGTCCAGTTCCATGATGGATGGTCGTGCTGGTGAATCGGCTTCAATTGCCAAAATGGTGAAATCCCTTCGTTTGGTGGAAAAGTTTGATCTTTGGTCGGGAGATCAAGGCAAGAGTTTCGCCGAGGATCATGAGTTCGAGGGAATTCCCCTCACGCGTTCAACTTTATCTCGAAAAGTGATGCAAGCCGTTGCCTACGGCAAAACTTCATTGGCCGACCTTCAACACTGCTGGGGGGGTAAGACTGCCGATAGACATCCTTTCTTCGCTGATGCTCTGCATTCTGCTTTGGTACTATTCTACTCCCCGGCATTGAGTACTTGTATCGCGGTGCGGTCAATGCTAGAAGAAAAGTTTTGGCTTGCCTTCGTGTCAGGTACAACACGCTCGCACTGCATGTTTGGCCCATCCCTCGGATTTGAATGTAGTGAAAGATGGATGAAGATCAAGTATCCTCTGGAGAGCGATCGCCTTCGCCTTTATCGAATGTTTATCATGTGCTTGCGGGGCAGTCAGTTGGGTCATCCCGGAGGAGATGGTACGTTCCACCATTCAAGTGGCAAAATTTAAACAGCTTCTGATTGGAATGCCAGAGGGGTTGCTGGTGAGGGTTACGATACGGAATACTTGGATATTGCGGACTCGGCCATGTTTGAATTGATAACCGCGGTAGCTGCTGAAACGTATGTGACACTATTTGGTAGCAAGAGTGGAGTTGACGGTTTCGATGTAATAGTTCCTCATAAGATCGGTTCAGAGGCGTCTTATCATTGGTTGACTTCTGACACGGGTGATACTTTTCAGGAGAGCGTGACTAGCGGCGGTCCTTCGCTCGGGTCTGGTTACTTCGAAAAGGTGACAGTCTACAGTGATCGCGTAGTTGGAAACATGTCCAATTTCGTAGCAACTCGACGTTATGGCCAAGAGAAAGGAGATGGAAGTGCCGCTGATCCTGATCTCGTCCCTCCTGGGGAGGTGTGTCGCGTTGGAGAAGAGATGTTTGGACAAAGCGTCGATGTAACAATTATTGTGCGCGATGACAGTAATTGTGGTGGGTGGTGTACTTCTGGTGCCCGGCCTTTCGATTACAGTGGGAGTGGAGGTATGTACTTCCTGAGCGTGTTCCTTGCGATGCAGCGATCTGAGGATCTCGAGCTGCTCGGCAGTCAAGTGTTCTTCCCACATTTCCTGCAAGCTCTGGCTAAAGAAAGAGACTACTTCGACGTTCCAGACGACTTTCTTGGTATTGGTGACAGAAGTGGCTTCGGTTTCTTGTCTATGAACGTTTTGTCTGCCGCAGTTATTAGGCAGGTGATGGCTCGGGGCGGAATGGCAACGAAAACGAAAGAAATCGGCGTTGGTTCCGGTTTTTCTTTCTCCGTGCCCCTCCTCACCAGTCCTGCAGACAAAGCTTGCGTTGGTGCTAGTTATTTCAAAGGGCCTTCTTCTGCCGAACGTCAAGATGTGGGTGAGGGTTATGCGATCGTGCAGCCTATGCGTTGGGGTTTTGGTGAAGGAGATTTCATTTGCTCCAGTGGCATTCTTGCGAATTCGCAAACCTTAAGGTTTTGCGTAGTGTCAGGCAAGACGCATCGCAGTCCGGTAGGCCAATGCTTGGGTGCGTGGTTCCACAAGACGCGTGGATGCCTCTTGTAGAGATTGGTGAATTTGGTCACGGTGTGGACCACATTGATCTGGTCGCGATCTCTGATTCCAATCAGTTATTGGGGACGGATATCCGGCATCGTTACATTGGTGGGCCGGTTAACTCTAATTTCAAACCGGCGTCTGGGAGTCTTGGTGATAGAATGCCGCAACGCAGATCTTCCGTTAACTGGGCAGTCAGTTCAGCTTTGGTTGCTCCAATGATGACCTGGGAATTGCGCTGGAAATAGTTTAGTGATGCATGTGTCGTGCGAGGAGAAAACGCCGTGAATATAGACAAGCTTCACGCAATAAATTTACTTACTTACACAGTTGCGGCATGCTTACTATTTTTTTGGAATCTTATTATAATAAGATATATCAGCTTAACAAACTTTCGACTGAACAATGCATACTTCGTAAGCTTTTCGTTGCGTGGGGTTACAATCAACGTCTGGTCTTACAGTAGTGTTCATATTGTACGGTTTTACAGAGGTAAGTTTTACATTCTTGTATTTCGAAAAACAATCTCTCCAGTTCTGATCATACATTTTCATACAAAGATTGGAGTCCTCGTCTCAGTTGCCGGCGAGTGCACGACGGCGGTGCCCTGACTGACAACCCTCGTTTAAGGCACAGTTTTACCTGAAATTGCCTGTTCCACATTATCCTTTCCTATCTAACTTGGCCTACAAGGCTTGTCGAACTCTCCTTCTCAATGATCATTCTGCAACCATCCCTCAGACGCCGCTTTGAGGTAGCTCGGCGCTACCCTTTCATGTCACGAGGACAGTGGCCCATCGTGACGTTTGGGCGACAGTTTGTTTCCAAATGATGAGCGCGTTTTCGTCTTACGCTCCTGTTCCATGCAGGTTTTCTGGTTGAGCTTTCTACATTCGTTCTAATTCTGACATTGTTATCTTTTCTTCTCAATCTCATGTTCTGAAGTACGAGAGTAAATGAAGGCTTAATCATCACCGTCTAATATGAGCGTGGCGTGCTCAGCCTGTGCGTTACATGCATTCGACGGCCTTCAAGGTCAAGTTGAGAGGTTCCAACTCGGGCCAGCGTCGAAGTGGCTTATCTGCCCTTTCGGGGGGTCTGTTAGGCTACATGGGGTGTGTATTTCCTTGACTAACAGTATTACTATCGTTCTCCAGTCTAATACCGTCTCATCTTAGCAGTTTTTTGGTGGTAATTACGTGAGAACGAGGTAAGAGTGTCGCACCAACGTCCAGGGAGAAATCTAGTCCGTTGTTCCCTGACATTTTGTCAGCATTGACGTGTCTGACATAGCTCTTTTTCGTAATAGTGTATTTCTTTCGAAAATTGTTATTCGTAAGCCATGGGCTGCCGCTCATGATTGCGATGTGGTTAGGTTGCGCCACGCTTTGCCAACTAGTATGTTCAGCGGTATTCCTTACTGAGGCACATACACTGTATTACTGTCAGTACGTCGTCCTTCCGAATTCGTTCCACCTCTTTTGTTCGTACCTAATGGTGTTCTTCTGTAATCAAGTCCACTGACAAATTATTTCCTCGTCCTTAGGTTCACCGCAGGCGTAACTGGGTCGTGTGGACACACAGCACTGCTGCCTGGCCGGCATTGGTCTAATAGTCTGGTTTGGATTGAAGAATGGGAGGATTCAAGGTGACTTGTGCCGCTTTACGTACCGTTTCTTCGGTTGTAGTTTATAGCGCGGTGTTTTGAGCTATTGTAGTTATTACCTCTTGTTTTCGTTTGTAAATTCGTCAATTTTGCTTCCGAATTGTTACTATTGGGGTAGAAGTTTTTATGCGCTGCGACTTTTACATCAGCGCGTGGTCAACTTTCGTGCATCGTCATTTGCGTGGATGTGATTTTATTTTGTACTACATCGCATTTCCGTTTGTCATGAAATTGCTGGAAGACATCCTCCTCTGCACGGAAGTGATTAGCATTTGTACTTGGTCGCATTTCAATCGGTGGTAAATTTGCTGGAGGACATCATCTTATGCGCCGAAGCGATTCGAATCTGTATTTCGACGCATTTCAATCTGTGATGGGTAATGTGAAACAATAATCAGAAAGTGTTCCGTACAGATAAGAATGCCCTTATGGCAGTAACGTATGTCGTTTTTTTCACACTGTAGTTTGGCTGACAGGTGACGTATACATATCTGTTTGTAAAATTGCGAAATGGGTCGGCTGAAGCGGAGAGGGCTTGGCATGGCTGGCACGACGCTTCGGGTATGTTTTGGGACCAGGGAGACCACCCGCACAGAGGTGTGAGCGCTGTGACACCTTAGATGTCATAGCGACATCTAAGGAGGCGTAATCTCCCAAGGTGGTGATCCAAACTCCCGGTGGTGGTATGGAAATGGGGGGGCTGCCTGTATGAGGCGCCTGCCAAAATACTGCAATACCAGTGGCTAGCCACAATGGTATGAGAGCAAATTC
>JAULCF010764572.1:0-62452 GCA_032361265.1 Devaleraea mollis | reverse complement strand
ATAAAATTTAAACCTACGGGGTTTTAGTCCAAAACCTCATTTAAAGCTTAGATTTTGTATCTATTTTGAAGCAAGACCCCGTAGGTTTTCTAGAGTCTCAACATTTCAAGTAACACTACCTTTTATTTCAATAATTTAAGCAGATACTCAAATTAAATCGAGTTTACCTAACATCAGTTAATGAGTAATTCGATTCATAAGTGCATGGAAATTTAGAATGAATAGTTTCAACAGAATTAGTCCCTTTTTTAATAAAACAAGTAATCCGAGGTAGGTCTTTTCTATTTATATTTGTCTTTAGTGTAGAAGAGCTATTTAAAACTCTATAATTTAATTGAATTCACATAAAAGCTAGCTTAATGAAAAAATTATTTACTCTATTTACATTCTTAATCGTACTTAACCTAAATGCTCAGGATTTCTACGATTTAAACACTATTCAAACTATTGAAATCACTTTCGCAGAAAGTAATTGGGATGCATTACTTGATGCTCAAATGGCAGGTAACGAAGATTATATCATGGCACAAAGCATCTCTATCAATGGAGAGATCCTTGATAGCATCGGTGTGAAATATAAAGGAAACAGCACCTATAATCCCAATCAAGTCAAAAACCCATTTCATATTGAATTGAACACTTATAAAGATCATGATTATGATGGGTATACCGATATTAAACTTAGTAATGTCGCCAAAGATCCTTCTTTTCTAAGAGAAGTATTATCCTATGACGTCTTACGAAAATATATGGATGCACCGCTTTCTAATTATGCGAATGTATACGTCAATGGCACTTTGATTGGATTGTATAGCAATTCTGAGTCTATCACTAGAAAGTTCGTGGATGATCGATTTGGATCGAAAAATAATACTTTCGTAAAATGTAATCCTCCGGCAGGTGCTGGTCCTCAATCCAATGATTTTCCTAATCTCGAATATCTTGGATCTGATAGTTCAGCGTATTATGATGCGTATGAATTAAAGTCAGATGATGGTTGGGATGAGTTGATTGAACTATGTGATGATTTAGAAAATGACATTTCTAATATTGAAAACATCTTAGATGTTGACAGAGCTTTATGGATGTTGGCTTATAATAACGTATTGGTAAATTTGGATAGTTATATTGGAGCTTTCAAACAAAATTATTATTTGTACCGAGATGACAATGGTCGTTTCGTTCCAATAGTTTGGGATTTAAATGAATCCTTTGGTCGATTTAGTATGACTGGAACTAGCAACCTCAACAATACAACTGCCAAACAGCAAATGGATCATCTACTTCATGACAATGATTCGGATTTCCCACTTGTACAACAATTACTAAACGTACCGATGTTTAAGCGGATGTATCTTGCTCATTATAAAACAATACTTTTAGAAAATTTTGACAATGATGCTTATTATACAACAGGGCAAACTTTACAAGATTTAATTGATGCTGATGTTCAAGCTGACAATAATAAATTTTTCACTTATGCTAATTTCACTTCCAATCTAGAAAATGATGTTAGTACTGGTGGTGGTCCAGGTGGAGGAAATACACCAGGTATTACTAATTTGATGGATGGTCGAAATGATTATCTTTTAGGCCTTTCTGATTTCACTCAAACAGAGCCAACGATTTCAAATATCACACCTTCTAATGCTTCTCCAACTGTTAATGAAATGGTTACGATCACCGCAACGGTCAATGAAGAAAACACAGTACTCTTAGGCTATCGAAATGAATTAAACGGTCGTTTCAATAGAGTACAAATGTATGATGATGGTGCTCATAATGATGGTGCAGCAAATGATGGTGTTTATGGGGTTGACATTTTAGTAAATACTTTATTCATTCAATATTTCATCTATGCAGAAAATAATAATGCTGGAAAATTTTCTCCACAAAGAGCAGAGCATGAGTATTATACTTTGACCGCTACCATTTCTAATACCGAAGCGGGAGATTTAGTCATCAATGAATTAATGGCTTCTAATGATGCGACGGTTGCTGATCAAGATGGAGAATATGATGACTGGATTGAGTTATATAATAATGGAACGACGACTATTGATCTAGAAGGGTATTTTTTATCTGATGATCCAGATGATTTAATGAAATGGGTTTTCCCTACAGGTACGTCTATCGATGCAGGAGCATACTTGGGTATCTGGGCAGATAATGACGAAGACCAAGAGGGTTTACACGCTAACTTTAAAATATCTGCAACCTTGGAGTCTTTATTTTTAGTAGATCCATCGGGAGAGGTCATCGACGAAGTGAGTGTTGTTGATCAAACAACAGATATTTCTTTTGGTCGTTATCCGAATGGTACCGGTGATTTCCAAGTTTTACCTCCTACTTATCTTTCTGAAAATATGCTTACTACTAGTACCTCAACTATCGAATTGGAAGCCTTTGATTTAAAAGCGATACCAAACCCTGCAAAGGAATCTTTTTATTTAGAAATCAACAATGCTGAATTCAAAGAAAGAGATCTGTTTATTTACAATATGAATGGAGTATTACTTTATCAAAATGTTATAACTGAAAATACATGGATCAATACGTCAGAATGGGGAGCAGGAATGTACCTAGTGAGAGTTGAAAATTCGTTTTTAAAATTGGTAGTGGTGGAGTGATTATTAATAGGTTAAAAAATAATTTTATAAAGCCCGGTCATTTTTTGGCTGGGCTTTTTATATATTTAGCATTATGAAAAAGCCTATTCGTTTTCGACGTGAGATTCCTTTTTTTCATGATAAAACAGAAAAAGAAATACAAGAAGATCCATATGAGCGATTCGACCCAATGGTGTTGCGGCAATCTGCTTTGCATCTTGCGGATGATCTTTGGGGAGCTTATCCAATGCAAAAGGTTCTAGATTTTTCAAAAGATATTTTACCTAAGACTCCAAAAAATATAGTAGAAATTGGCTGTAGTGTAGGTCGATGGATTGCTGAATATGCAAATCAATATCCTGAAGCAAATTGCTGGGGAATTGATTACAGTTACCAGATGCTTAAACGTGCTCATGAAGTTTGGACCAAAGCAGATCAAGTTCATCTTAACCTTTCCAGATATGGTTTACCTGTTAATTATAAAGTTGAAAAAGCTGCTATAAAAAATCTACAATTCGGCTTAGCAAAAGCCGATACCCTACCCTTTCCTGATCAAAGTCAAGATTTGATATTAAGTAGTTTTTTACTTGATCGTTTAGATGATCCTATTTTAGGTTTAAAAGAAATGAAAAGAATACTCCGGACAGGTGGTACAATCATCTTAGTTACTCCACTTAATTTTAGTCAAGCTAAACTTTGGGAGCAGTTTTATCCACCAATAAAAATTCATCAACTTTTAAGTCAGATGGGATTTAAAATTCTAGATTGGCAAGAAGATATTGAAATAGTAGAGCCTTTGGATATTAGAGGAAATGCAGTCCGCTGGAAATGCATTGGAGTTGCTTTGAGGTAGTCTTTCTCTGATATTTTTTTGTTTGATTTAGGTGGTATTTTTTGAAAATCACCCTTATATAACCTTCCAAATTGTAGCCTTCTAATAGAACTCCTGTACAAATAAATATTTTTTCCTAAGTGCTAATTATCAGTGACTTATTTCTTAAATCAATTTGCTTTTTGTCTTTAGCACTTTTCAGGCTCAAACAGTTTACAATTTTGACAAATTTCGAATTATTTTTTTTCTAAAAAGTAAAAGGTCGATTCTCTAATTCCTGATTTCAGCATTAAATTTAATATTCAACTATTTCTAAATTATTCATTTAAACTTCTCCCGTCTGCAATAGATATCGGATTGGCTTAAACATGAAAAGAGTGTTCTTTTTTCATCAAGTTGCTATTTTCCCTTTCTCGGATAACATGATTGCGACTGGTCTGGTTTTTTCAAATTGCGAAAGGACAATGATCGTAACTACCGCAATTGGTACACTAAGAATCATTCCGATAATCCCCCAGATTGCTCCCCAAATAGATAAAGATAAAATGGTAACTAAAGGGCTAATATTCATGGTACTTCCCATCAGTTTGGGTTCTAGGAAATTTCCAACAAAGACCTGAATCAAACCAACAATTACTAATACTAAAACAAAAGGTAAGAATTCCCCAAATTGAAGCAAACAGAATATTGCAGGAAAGATAGTACCAACTAGAGAACCAATGGTAGGAATAAAGTTTAATATAAAGATTATAAAAGCCCAAAACTCTGGAGCATCAACTCCAATTATCAACAAGGTGACATAACTCAAAACTCCGGTGATCAGACTTACAATAGTTTTTAATTTAAAATAATTAGAAATGGAATCTCCAATTTGATTCAATAAACTATCAACTCTTATTCTTTGCTCTTCTCCCATAAAGATTGCCTGTAATTTTGGTTTAAAGCTAGCTTCTTCTAAGAACACAAAGACTCCATAAATCAAGATCATAAAAGCATTACTGAGAATATCCGAGATAGACGCGAATAATGACCTCAATAAACTCGTAAAATCAAAACCTCCAGAATAGTCTTGTAATTTTGCTCTGACATCCATTTTTAACAAGCCATCTAATTCTCCAATTATTGAGTCAACATTGGGTTGATATTTATCTAATGAATTTGCTAATGAATTTATATTGGTAGATAGAATATTTGCAATAAAGCCAAGAACGACTACGATGATAATAACAGATAAAAGTCTTTTTATCCATCTTGGAAATTTATTCTTTACAAAAGAAATTCGATCTAAAGAAGATTCAACTCCTCTTCCAATAAACCAAAGTAATACTCCAAGAATAAAGGGAACTATAATCGCCTGACCATAGATCAAAATAGCAACAATAGAAATACAGATAATTAAAAGACTAGCTGTTTTTTGCAAGTTCATGTTTTATTGTTTTCTCGATTTCATTTTAAGAGCATCGGAATATAAGTAAGTATTTGGACAATATTAATGATAAGCAAAAAAAATGACCTATTAAATTTTGGTTTCGCGAATAAGGAAAACACTGCTGATAACACTTTATTACAAAAAAAGAAACTAAAGGTATAAACATTAAACCTGTTCAAATTGGTTTTAAATAAACAGTAAAGTACTTTTGTGTCTTCAACAAAAAATAATCATGATAAAAAACGTCCAAACATTTTTAATTTTCACGTTTACTTTTCTATCCGCCTTTTCCTTATCTGCACAAGATGTGACCCATCCAACCGATCAATTCAAAGGAAAAGTTCAAAAAGTATACGAATCCAATACTAAAGTTTTTCTTAGAAAATCGACTTGGAGTTTTGACAAATATGATTTTCAATACGGAGTAATAAGTAAGTTCGACGATAAAGGCAATTACAAATCTAATGCTATTTATATTTTCCCTGGAGATCCTTTTATTACTAATAATTTCAAAGTCAATGCTAAAGGTAATTTTGTCTCTAGCGAAGGCTTCAACACTACCGGACCTGTCTCGAAAGTACGCTTTCATGAAAACAATTCAGGCAAAATTGATTCTGTCATCTACACCACTTCCAAAGACAAGAAACAGTTTCGAATAAATACTTACGAGTATAAAAAGAAACAACTGATTGCATATACACACGCCTACTTAGGGCAAGATACATTTAGAGTCGAGTACAAAAGAGCGAAAGGTAAAATCATTGAAGAAACTTATTTTAATAAATCTGGAGCAATCACTTCTATTAAAAAACATCAATTTAACAAAGAAGGTGATCCTACCCTCACTATGACTTATGATACTGAAAATAAATTAATCAATAAGGAATCTATCATTTATCAGTATGATAAAAAAGGAAATTGGGTAAAAAAACTAAGTACTGATTTCAACTTAGATCAACGTATATTGAGTGAACGATCTATCATTTATAAAAATGCTCCTACCCAAAATATTACGGCACAAGAACTAATGGGGTATTGGAAAGGTTGGGAGAATGGAACTAAGCTGGAGGTCAAAAAATCTCTAGCTAAAATTTCTATTAAAACCCTTTTCAGATCGAATGATCTAGAAGGTGATTATTCTTACAGTGCTTCGACCGGAATCTTAACGATAAACTCTCAGGGTTGGCAAAAGAAAGTGAAAGATTTCTACACTAGTTTTGACGGCACCATTCTTACTTTAGAATCTCATGATGATGGTAATTTTTACCACTTAAAAAAAATCGGAATGGAGGACCTCTCCCCTTCTGAAAGAAATGAATACAAATATAAATCTACCGTAGAAAAACCTACTGCAAAGTCTTATAAAGAGAACGAAAAGTATGGACTAAAATCAAAGAGTGGAGAAATACTTTTTAGTCCAAAGTATGAAAGTGTTTACGCCATCACCAATGATCTAGTCAAAGTCACTAAGGATGGTAAAAATGGTTTAGCCGATTACCAAGGCAAGCTAGTATCGGAATGTAAATATGATGCAATAAGCAGAAGACAATTAGGTTATTTCCGAGTAGAAATAAATCGTAAAAAAGGCTTACTTACTCCAGAGGGCAAAGAAATTGTTGCTCCTATTTATGATAATATTTGGGTCGATCCAGCAGGAGTTATCATTGTAGAAAAGGATAATAAAAAAGGGATCTTAAGTTTTGAAAATAAAGTTTTAGCGGAACCAAAGTATAACTCTTTTGGAAAGTCTCACTTCAATCGAATCTTTGCTTACAGCGGAGGGTTTCAAGACCATGACTGGTATGATAGTCAGTATCATCTAATCAAAAAAATAGATCGTGTGACAAATATAAACGCGGTTGATATAAACAGCTTTAAATACCGAGGCGGTGGTGGTTGGGGCTTATTGGACAGTTTGGGAAATGTCATCATGGAACCTCAGTTTGATGAGCTACGTCGAGCTAGTGCCCAGTTATTGATTGCTTCGAATAAAGATGATAAATATGGCTTGGTCAATGCTGAAGGAAAGCAAATAACCGATTTAAATTACGATAGAATCCTGACTGAATACAACGAAGATTATAATAATGATTTGAAATATGGATTGAAGGATAATAAAGCAGCGGCTTTATTTTTAAAAGGAAATCAATTCGGTTATTTAGATGGCTTTGGTAATGAAATAACTCCAAAAGCCTCTTCGAATGTCAATAGAAAACATGCTTATAAAAATTATGAAAAAGCAAATGGTTTCCAATTCAAATATCCTGCTTACTGGAAACAAAATGGTCCTTATTTCACCCTTGACAAAAAAGATACCCAAGTAGGTTTCATTTGTCAAGAGGTCATCTACAGTGGTGATTTTCGACAGTGGGTTTTAGAAAACTCAGGCGGAGGAGATTTACTAGCGGAAAAGATTAATGGGATATCTACATTAGGTCATTTTAAAGAAACCAATATGAATAGATATATACATTTTGAAAAAATTGTTTACTATCCGATTAGCGAAACTAGGCTGGTTAGAATAACTACTTACTGTCACAAATATCATTATCTAAAATATGCTCAGACTTTTTATGATGTTATTCACTCTCTTAAATTAAAAGAGTAAGGTGAGTTTATGTAAGCTTTTCATTTATCAATCAAATCATTTACAATCTCTAACCTTAAATTACCATTCTACTCTCACTACAAAATTAGCAGTGAAGCCCATATTTACTTTATCGGTATACTCTAATATAGCTGGTACATTCGGAGGATTTTTGATATAAAATTCCCGGTTGTAAATATTTCGTTGATGATAGATATTGAACAAAGACAGTCCAACAACACCTTTCCAGGAGTTCTTATTTTTAGGATAGAAATTATATAAAACAGAAGCATCTAGTTGATGCTGCATAGGTAAAGTCCCACTGTTATATTCCTTGATCAAAGCCTGGATCGATTCTCTAGGTCCAGGTTCCATGGGAGGGCTGAGTCTAATATCAAAATTCTCAATCAGAGAATAAGGTCTTCCTGAAACAGCTTTCCAACCAAGAGAACATTCTATGTTTCCAATCTCCCACATATTGGCCCAGTTAAAAATATGTCTTTGATCATTTGGCCCAGGGAAATTTTTATCAAAAAAGGTAGAAAAAAGATGATCGCTTTTTGAGAGAGAATAACTTATCCAAGATCGAAAGTTACCCCATCGTTTTTTCAACAATACATCAAGCCCTCTGATGTTAGACGTTCCAATATGATATTGATTGCTAATCATTTCATCAAAGCCAGAAGCTAATGAAGTTAGACCATTCGTTTTTTTAGTGTAAGCCTGCACATCTAATAGCCATTTATTTTTTCGAAAAAGAAAACCTAATTGATATTGAGTTGCATCTAAAACAGGAACCTCTCTCCCACCTGCAAGTGCCCATACCGGCGTTTCAATACTAGAGTTATCTCCTTCTATCTGAATGAGCTGACTAAGGAACTGATAATATTTTCCAGCATTGGCATAAAAATTTAAATGCTTATTTGCATTATACCACAGACGTAATCGAGGCTCTATATATTCTTGATTTTCTTGTTCAAAACTCGTGACTCTAAGTCCTGCTTCTATTCCAAATTTATTTTCTATTGGACTGGTGTAGGCGCCATATAAAATATGAAGATTAGAATTTAAATCC
Organism: Devaleraea mollis; assembly: GCA_032361265.1. Classification (NCBI taxonomy): domain Eukaryota; phylum Rhodophyta; class Florideophyceae; order Palmariales; family Palmariaceae; genus Devaleraea; species Devaleraea mollis. The sequence goes on along the minus strand of JAULCF010764572.1, from coordinate 53,920 downwards.
TGAGCTTCCATCGCTTCAGGATTATTTTGAGTAGCTTTCGTTATTTCAAATCCTACGTCATAATTGACTAGTTCATAAGCAAGTTTGAAAACATGTCGATCCGTTGTTTCATAAGTATTTAAAACCCGAAACTGCTTTTCACTAATGGCTGATTTTTTGAATCCAATTTTATCAGGTCGAGGACTACCTTCCGATGTTATGCTATAACCATATTCATATTCATAAGCAGAACTCATCCCATTTAACTTAGTGTAAAAACCAGGCTTCCATTGATGTGTCCAAGAAAGGTTAATTCCTTTATTTTCTAAAAATAAAGTATCTGCTTGTTCTTGTCTAACAAACGCATCTTTGATTAAATCTTCAAAATCATTCTCCCCATAAAACCAAGCAACAGAAAGATCATCTTTATCTGAAATTTTATAATTAGCTTTTATATTCGTATCAAAAAATCTTAGATCATCATCAATAGTGATTCCCGGTGGTAATCGGTTAAGATCAACATTTTGAACTAAGATTCCCTGATGGATCGTTTTAGTGATATTTTCAAAAGCAGGAGATCGCCATACATCAGTGATAGAGCGACGAGCAGAATAAACTACTGATAATTTATTTTTTAATAATGAAAATTGCCCATTAGTATAAGCACTAATAAAGTTAGTACCTGCTCCAAACTTAGCCTCATCATCAGCATTTACATCCGATTTTAAATCTATCAAACCAGAAACTCTTCCGCCATATTCTGCACCAAATCCTCCTCGATAAACAGAAACTTCATTGATGATGTATGGATTAAAAGCCGAGATCATTCCAAAGTAATGTGCTGAATGATAAATTGGAATATCTTCCCAAAGGATTAAATTTTGATCTGGAGTTCCTCCTCTGATACTAAGACCTGAGGCTGTCGCGTCAGGCGAGGATACTCCCGGCAGGAATTGGATAGTACTCAAAACGTCTGGTTCTACCTGACCAGGCAATGCTCCAATTTTATTTGGTTGTAAGACTAAAGCTGCTCCATTATCTTCAAGGCTGATTCCATCGGTGAGGTATTCAGTGACAATCACAAAATCATCGCCGAAATCTAAATAGTCTAAAGCAACTTGAGGGCAATCTCTTTTAATAAAACTTGATGCTAAAAATCGTTTTTCTTTATAGCCAACAAAACTTATGGTGATACTATCTTTTTCATAATACTTGCTCCGAAACTGAAAGCGACCATCTTTATTAGTGATCGATCCTTTTCCAGAATTTCCGATATAAGCATTAGCGAAAGGGAGTACTTGACCAGTGAGACGATCAATTACGGTTCCACAGAACAAAGGAGCTGGTGGATCAGGAATATCAACTTTGATAAGGATAATATATTTATGATCAAGAATATCGAACTCTATAAAAGTACCTGTTAATAATTCTTTCAAAAAAACATCGATATTAGTTTTTCCAGGAAGTTCCTGAAATTTTATATCCTTAACATCTTCTGGTTTGTAAGAAAAGAGAAAGCCGTAATCGGTTTCTAAAGAAGTGATGACTTCTTCTAAATTTGAAACATCATTGATATCCAAATCTATCAGCTTTTGCTGAGCAAAAATTGTACTCCCTAAAAAAAATAGAAAAGTAAATAACAGGTATTTTTTGAATTCTTTTCTTGACACACTTAAATTTATGAATAAAATACTTTCTCTCAGAATTCAATAGAAACATTCTCTATTTTTTTCCCAATCGAACTTTATTACCATCCTCAATCGTGTAGGTAATACCTAAAGGTAATAAGCAAGTTTTTAAAGCTAAGTCTAAATCCTCGTGTTGAAAACTACAAGAAATAGATTCATTCAGATCAACATTACTACTCTCGATTTTAATATTATACTGATATTCGATATCTTTTAGAACTGTTGATAGTTTTGCATTTTTAAAGCTAGATATCTTAGCATTGAAATTAGCGTTAGCTTCAGATTGTAACTCCCAGTTATCGGTCGCTTTGTTGTTCTCTACCCGAATAGCTTCCTTAGGATTTAGCTCATTAAGCACTTTACCATCGACAGAAAGCACGGCTACTTTTCCACTTTGACATTTGACGACAAGTACTCCGTCTCTTGACCAGACATTAAATTTAGTTCCTAACACCTGGATACTACCATTAGGTGTTTTTACGGTAAATTTCGAACCTGGTTTTACACTAAAAAATGCTTCTCCTTTTAGATCCAGCATTCGGTTTTTATTCCAAAGTCCTTCATCATAAGATAAGGTACTTTCACCATTCAAAGTAAACATTGATTGGTCCGGAAGTGTACCTTCTTTCTTTTCGCCTTTTGCTAACTGATAAGTAACCAAATCGTTGGAAGGCCAAAGAAGCCAAGTTGCTAAAAGCAATACTGATGCCGCCGCTGCATATTTCACCCAAGATGAAAGAAAGCGCCTTCTGCCTGTTTCGACATCTGGTACTTCTACTTTTTTCTGTTTTAAAATTTCAGCTAACATTGTTTCCTCATCAAAACCCGGAGCAGAAAGGTTCTCAGTATTTTTATATAATTCGACCAAAGATTCATATTCAGGTCGATTTTTAAAAACTTCCAGTTCTTCGGTAGTAAGGGAACCGTTTACCCATTTATGTAATAGTTCGTCATCTAACATGATTGGTTTTATTGAATAAATTAAGTGTGTTCCTTATAAAGACAATCATCTTTCAAGATGTCCTACTTTCTAACGAATATTTTTTGTAACTAATCTTAAAGTGTCTAATGCGTTATAAATCCTCTTTTCCACCGCTTGCTTACTGATCCCTAACATTTCAGCGATTTCCTTGTATGTTTTTTTATCGATTCTACTTAAAAGAAAAACAATTCTTTGTTTTTCAGGCAAAGCACTAATCGCTGTTTCTAATTCTGTTTTTAATTCTTTTTCTTCTAATAAAAAGGCAGGACTCTGATGATCTCTATCAGAAGTAGGAATATTTTGAAATTTTAAGACAACCTGTTGGTGTTTGTATTCATTAATCAAAAGATTGTTAGCTGTTTTAAATACATATCCTCTCGCTGTCTTTGGAATAACATTTTTACAATTTAGCCATAACTTAGTAAAAGCTTCTTGGGCCAAATCCTTAGCCATACTCAAGTTCCCAGTTTTATAATAGAGATAATTATAAAGAGTTTTTGAATATTCTTTAAAAACCGCCGTGTATACTTTTTCCTCACAAAGGGAATCTGAATCCCGTTCCATAGATTTTTTTTTAATTTTTCTTAAATCAAGGTAGGTCTTTAAAGGGTTAAGCTGTCTTTAATCAAAATAGACAGATGGTATCATCCATAAAATAAATAGTAGAGCTCAAATAGATTTTGCATTTTTTAACGCCTACTAAGAAATCACAATTTACAAATTCTTAAACCAATGCATCTCGCTTAACCACCAAAATTAAAATTATTAGCTAAAATCTTCGACAATAAATTTTTATTTCTTGAATATTTTAAGGCTCTAAATGAATTCAATTTGTACTATTTATAAATTATAGCTTTTAGAGAAGCATTAAATGACACCTATTTTGATCGATCTATTCCAATCGAAACCCTTAGCCGTTTAAAGACAAGAGGGAAGATTGATTAAATCTCAAAAAGATAATTTTTCATAGCTAGTTCTTTATGCTCGAAAGAAGGAGTCTGCTCTTAATGAGGTGAGCAGGTCTTCCTTCTTTTTCTTAAAAAAAATAGACTTTGAATTTTTCATTCAAAGTCTATTTATAAAAATGCAAGGTACTTGTTCTTTATGTATTTATGTTTTTGACCGAATACATTCACTTTGTACCGTTTATTTAACTAGCATAATTTTTTTAGTAACAAACTCTTTTTCAACATTCATTTTTAAATAATAAAAACCCTGTGGCAAATCATTTAAGTTAATGGTAGAACCAGTGTAAATTCCAGATTTAATTCTACTTCCGTCTCCACTATAAAGTGTATACGGTAAATTATTAAAGCCAGTCTGATTGTCAATGTTTACCAATCCATTTGATGGGTTTGGATAAACGGAAAGCTTATTAGCATATTGACTGATCTCATAAGTAGAAGTGCTTGGATCATGAAGAACTGCTACTTCAAATGCAGTAAGTTCACGGTCATAGAATAATACTTCATCGATAGCTCCTATAAATCGACCAGCGACATCAACCTGCTCAGCAATGAAAATATTTGTTCCATTATTAGCATTGAAGCCATCATCAAATGCAATATTTATCAACTGACCATCCTGATATATTTTTAAAGAATCTGTGTCTCCGTCATAAGTTGTTACAATATGCACCCACATATCATTTGTAACAGGAGTACTTTCAATAGTAGTAGGGCCATCGATATTCCATCGAGGAGTATTATTAGCACCATCTACCCCCAAGTACCAGCCATTATTTCCAGAACCAGCCCATTTATTGACGATAGCTCCAAAATTTGAAGGGGACTGTGTTTGTTTTATCCAAACGGAGACAGATAATGAAGTAGTATTTTGAAAAGCTACTGGATCACCTAGATTAATATAATTCCCACTCATTTCAAATAGAAGAGCACTATTTGCTTCTCCAAATCGATCCTCTGTTCCAGTTGGAGCACCGACGATTGTTCCATCATGCATCATTCCACTAGAGTCCGCTGCATTTCCATCCATCATGTAATAACCGATTAAACCTTCTGTTGGGATTTGCGCTTGCACCATAACAGGTAAAGAAAGGAATAAAATACTGAATGCTAAAAGTGTAAAATTTTTGAAATCCATATTTTTAATTTTTTAAAACTGCTTGCCTACTCTTTAAAGGATTTTCGGCTTTCTCCTTTTTTGTCTTAGAACAAATTAATAGGTGAATGATTGGAAAAGCTAATTTTTAAAGTTCAATGTTCTGAATGGTAGGCTTTATGTTCTGAATGGTAAGTTATTCTTAAGAGGAAGCCCATAAAGCGAATATTATTATGGTAGTAAAATATCTTAGTGCAAAGGAGGAAAAAGTAAAGAATAGGTGATACTAATATTCCCGAATACTTTTCACGATCTAAGTCTTAAATCATTTTCGTCAAGGGGCTATTTCATCATTGTCCAACTTGATCAAAAAACAATAAGAAAGAAAATTACAACTGAGTAAAATAAAACAATCGCAACATATATGATAGATTTCAATTTTCTAAGACTATTAAGAAGTTTATACTATATGGTAGGCATCAGGCTTGTTCAAAAGAAAAAACGAATACTGAATAATGAACATGTATTCATTTCTCCGTTTCTCCGTTTATAGATATTCCTAATTCAATTTTTTGAGTTGTTATTTGGCGCTTAAAGATGCTAATATTCCGAATATTAGTACAATTTTGCCCCCTGATCAATAGATTATTGAATTTAGAGTAATTATTTTATCAAATTAAATTGGGCTTAATTAGCTCATACACGGGGTTTTCATCTTCTTTTCTACTAAAAACTGGATTTATGTTTTGTTTTTTTATTTATTTTGTGACTTATGAATAAAAGTTCGTCATAAAGGTACTTTTATTTATATATAAGTGTATATTTGCACTGAATTAATTAAGTTCTCAGGTTATTATTGATCTTTTCTTATTATCCTTCCTTAGTTTTTTACACCTTATACGATTTTTTTACACAACCCTTATAATTTTAATAGGGTTGCTAATTTTTATATTATGAATATTTTTGTTGCAAAATTAAACTTCGACACTCAAGAGTCGGATTTGCGCCACGCTTTTGAAGAGTTTGGTACTGTTGATTCCGTAAAAATCATTATGGATAAATTTACTGGACGTTCAAAAGGATTTGGATTTGTTGAAATGCCTAGCGATGACGAAGGTCAAGCTGCAATCAACGATTTAAACGATCAAGAATTGGACGGACGTACAATTGTTGTTAAAAAAGCTGAACCAAGAGAGAATAGAGATCGCCGAGGTGGCGGTGGAGGTGGAGGATTCAACCGCGGTGGCGGTGGAGGTGGTTACAACAACCGATATTAATTGATTGAAGGAATATTTTTATAATCTTCCTTCTTTTAAAAATATTAAATACCGAAAAGCTCTGGATTAATTTCCAGGGCTTTTTTTATTTATACTCCTTTTGGTCATTCTCCTTCTTTCCTTTATATTGAGATTCTTATTACATCTCAAAAAACAAACATGATCGACCAAGATTTTAATGCAGAACTTGCTTTCCAGAAAGCAATGCAGGCTCATCAAAACGGAAACAATCAAGAAGCAGAAAAACTATTACGAGAGATTCTTAAAGAGCTTCCCGAAAATGATGGAATTATGGCTACACTTGGAGGCATACTGCTAAGTAGTGGAAAGCTAATCGAAGGAGTAGCCTTTTTTGATCAAGCTCTAGAAGTCAACCCTGATAATATTGATGCTATTTTAAATAAAGGCATTGCATTCCAACATTTAGGAAAAGCGGATGAAAGTTTTCACCTAATCTCAAAAGCCGCCGAACTTGCTCCTCAAAGAGCGGATATACAATTCAATTTTGCCAATAGTTTATTACAATTCCAACAATATCCTCAAGCAGTAGAAGTATTAAATCAAGTGATCGTACTTGACCCAAATCTTTTACAAGCCTATCATAGCTTAGCAGCAGTTTATAACTTTTTACAAAAACAAAATGAGGCATTAGAAATTTATACCAAAGCACTCCTTGCTTTCCCAAACGATCTAATGACTTTAGTTAACCTCGGAAATTTATACGCGGATTTAGGACTAGTTGAAAAAGCAGAAAACACTTATCTAAAAACAGAAACAGCACATCCTAATCATTTTCTACCGGTTGCTGTGTTAGGAAAATTTTATCTAGATATTGGAAAGGGCGAAGAAGGAGAAGCTAAACTTTTAAAAGCATTATCTCTTAATCCTAATGATCTTAATACTCACATATTGTTAGGTAATGTTTATAAGGATTTTGGAAAGATTGACAAAGCAGAAGCGTTTTATAGAAAAGCATTAGTCATTGATCCAAACGAGCAAGGAACAATACGAAACCTCCGTAGAATTTTAAGCTCTAAAATCCCATATTGGCATTTTGAAATGTTGGCGGATACCAAAAGAAATGATGCTTACCAAGCTGCTATTGAAAAAATCGTGACTAAAGAAAGTACGGTCTTAGATATTGGAACTGGCTCTGGTTTATTGTCTATGATGGCAGCAAGAGCAGGCGCTAAAAAAATAACCGCTTGCGAATTACATCAACGGCTAGCAGAAACAGCAAAGGAAATTACAAAAGCCAATGGTTTTGAAAACACCATTGATGTTTTTTCAAAGAAATCAACTCAATTAAAAATTGGAGAAGAGCTACCTTCCAAAGTAGATATTATTATTTCTGAAATTTTGGATGTCGGTGTGCTGGGAGAAGGCGTCTTACCATCGATTAGGCATGCCGTTCAAAACCTCGCAAAACCTGAGGTCAAATTGATCCCATCCAGTACTAAAATGTTTGCAAAGTTAATTGAAATTCCTTCAAGGAGTCTTGTCGCTCCGATCCGAAAGATCTCCGGTTTTGATCTATCACTTTTCGAGCAATATCGTATCCCTAACGAGTACCTAAAAATCAATCTGAAAGCGGAAAAGTATAAAACCTTATCCGCTGATTTTCCTTTGATGGATATCGACTTTTACAACCTGCCCCCTGCTTATCAAGACGATCAAGCTAGACAAATTCCTTTGGAGATTACGATTACAGCAGATGGAATACTTCAGGCTATTGTATTTTGGTTTGATTTATTTTTGGATGAAGAGATTATGGTTTCCTCAGAAGTAGATGGAGCATTAGAACATTGGGGGCAAGCATTATTTTGTTTTACAAACCCAATAAATGTAAAAAAAGGAGAGAAGATATCTATAACAATGCTACAAAGTGATACAGCTATTCGGTTTAAACTGGGTAAGTAATTTTATTGAAATCAATTTACGAACAAGGATTAACGAATAAAAATTTGCGATCTATAAAGTATTTCACAAAATCAGAAATCGTAAATCCTTGTTCTTAAATCAATTATATTACTAAGGTCAAGTAGTCTTCTCTGGCAAGTAAAAACCTAACCAAGCTCCTACCGCTCCCCAAGCAACAAAAGTATCTATGAGGTATCCCATTGTACTTCCTTTAAACCAGATATGATTTAAATATACGATGGTAAAATATCCAATCAGTCCAACAAATATCGAAGTCATTATTGCTGATGAGAAATTGAGTTCTCTGAATTTTAACAAAATCCAACAGAGAAAAAATCCGGAAATCAAATTGATCACGAATCCTCTCAACATATTCATAGGAAGGCTCATTTCAAAACTTGGGTGATAATTGATAGTAGCCCAAGGTTTTCCATTTGCAGCTTCCGCTCTTGAAGCAGCCTCTTCAGGACTTACATCAGGAGGCATATTGGGTAAGAAATATTCTCCTTCTTGAAGGTTTTCACTAAGCACAGCAAGTATTTTATCCTGATGCTCTGTGTACTGTTGTTCCGCTCCGTGAATGTTCAGTGCAGACCAAGATAGCGTCTGCCAGACTTGTAGAATGAGAGCGGTTACGACCGTCCCGATAATTAATTTTTTCATTTGTTTTATAGTTTGATACTCTATGAAGATAGGAAAAAATAATTAATAAGTTGGCCCACAAAACCAAAGGCTTAAGGAATCTAAAATGATAAATAATAAAACTAGAGCATTTTGATTTAAGAACAAGGAGTAACAACTATCGATTTATAGAGCTTACTCTTACACTCGTTTACTTATAAAATTCAACCCCCTAACCCTTCCGATCAGGCAATTTTATTCCTTGCTCATAAATCATTTCCCAATGCTTGACTTGCGTAATATCAATCAATTATGACTCAATAATCATTTCTACATCTGGCTCCAGATGATAAGTAAAACGAACGTTATCTTTATAGTTTATTCGTTGAGTTTCTAAGAGTTCGGGTTCCCCTAATAAGCCTTCACCTTTTGTGAGCCAGAAGTTTTCATATACATGTACTCGTGTATAAATAATCAGGTAATCATAAGTTTCCCAATCATCTATTTTAAATTGTTTAGTTGGAAACTTAACCGGCCGTTCTCTTTTTTCAAGATAAGGCTTGAGTACTTCTTTTACATTAAATATTTCACCGATGAGTTTTTCTGGATAGGTAATTTCAGCATCTCGGATATCAGCATCTCCCGTGGGCATGTCTTTCTGATAAACCAAAGAAGCATTCAATATTACGTTTTGAGGAATTAGTGTCGTAGAGGAATCCAATTGCGGTAACAAGTTTAATAAAATAGGAACAAAACATTCTCGCCGCAATGCAGCATCCAAGGTTTCGCTAAACAAAATATGATACTGTTCTCCCTCCGGAATTTTATAAGCCACTGCATCCCCAAGGCGAAAATCTCTAACATAATCTTCTAAGCCTAGGTTTTTAGTAAGCTTTTTCGCTTTCTCAAGAGACAGATCATTTATTTCTAATAATGTAAATTGAACTTCTTCTGGTTTAAAAAGCGGAGCAATCAAAGTAAAGAAAGGAGCATACGGTCCACAGCCAGCATATAATACCTGAATCGTTGTTTCTGGATATAATTGTTGCTTATCGCGGATGACTTTTATCATTGCTCGAAAGAACTGTGCAGTCCGCCGATGATCTAAAAGACAACGAGCAGTTTGATTGACAGAAATTGCCTTTCCATGTTTAGCAAAAATTTGCTGCTCTAAATTATCTTCTTCCTTGTATCCTGTGATTCCCGTATAATCCTCATATATTTTATGAATTGCCGACACTATTTCTTTGACTTGTTGCTCGGGTAACTGTTCGTCAAGTAAAGGAGAAACGATTACTTTTATATCTGACTTTGTCTTTGCAATTGACATACTTAAAGTTTTATAAAAAAAAATCGGATTTATGGTTTGACCTTAAACTCAAACCATAAATCCGATTTTTTAATTTTTTATTTAGAGTGGATAACAAAAGGGTATTGTTAATCCTATATTAATTTTGACTTTATATCCTAAGACTCAAAGATATGCAAATAGTATGAAGGGACTTGTTATGTGTTGTATTCTTTTCAAATAATTGTTTTTCATGATTTCGCAAAAAAGAGATCCCATTGATAGAAGATAAACCAAAGGTAAAAGAATCAGCCTCTCCTGATTTTAACACCAAGATCGCCTCTTACTCTTTCTACCTCACTTACTTCGATATTATCATTTGGTAATCCTGTAAATTGTTCTAGCTTAATCGTATTTTTTATATTGAGTCCTTCAAAAGTTTTTAATTGATTAGAACAAACGTTCACAATTTTCAAATCTCCTAAACTCTCTAGCTCTTTTATAGAGTCAATATTGTTATAGCTGACATCTAAAAAATTAAGTTTTTTAAAAGTTGCTAGTCCTTGAAGGTTACTTAGTTCATTATTATTTAAAAATAAACTATTAAGATTACTGCAACCAAGAATCGGGTCAATATTATTTATCTTATGATAAGTAATCATAATACCTTCTGCCTGATGCATTTTTTCTAAACCGCTCAAATTTGTCAATTCAAAACTAAGGTTTGGAAACTGAGCAGTTGGTCCAGCAAATCGAAAATTTGGACAATCAAATAATTCTTTCAGATCTATATCTCCAGGAATATCTTCCACGGGGCCTTTCATTAAAAGGCTTTCATTAAAAGCTTTTTTCCATTGAACTTCGAGGCTATTCCACCAAGCGTGTAACTCATCTGTTGATTCCGTATTGATCATATTTTTTTCTGACATAAAATTTAAGATTCTATTTTCATTTCTACTTCTGGCTTAAGATGATAAGTAAACCGAATATTATTACTATCAATTACCCTATCTACATCTTTTATAAAAGGTTCTGCTAATAAACCTTCTCCCCTATTAAGCCAAAGGTTTTCGAATACTTGTACTCTGGTGTAAATTACTAAAAAGTCGAAAGCTTTCCAGTTTTCAAGTTGAAAATGCTTTGTTGGAAAAACAGAAGGTCGCTCTCCTTTTTCTAAATATGGTTTCAGATCTTTTTGGACATTAAAAATCTCTCCAACAGATGTCTCAGGATAAGTGACCTCAGGATTACGAACATCACTATTACCGTTTGGAAAATCTGCTTGTTTGATCAATACCGCACTGAGTATTACATTTTGAGGAATTAGAATCGTCTCTTTGTCTAATTGCGGTAAAAGGTTTAATAAAATGGGAACAAAACACTCTCGATGTAATCCAGCATCTAAGGTTTCGCTAAAAAGAATATGGTAGTGTTCATTATTTGGAATTTCGTAAGCTACAGCATCTGCCTGTCGGTAGTCTTGAACATAAGCTTCAAGGCCAAATTTTGCAGTTACGACTTTTGCTTTCTCTAACGAAGTTTCATTAATTTCTAGTAAAGTAAATTGTACCTCATTGGATTCAAAGAAAGGAGCAATCAATGTAAAAAAAGGAGCATAAGGCCCACAACCAGCGTATAAAATTCGAATGATAGTATCTGGATACGCTTCTTGCTTTTGATGTATCGCAGCAATAGTAGCTCTAAAAAATTGAGCAGTTCGTCGGTGGTCTTTTAGGCAGAGTGCGGTCTGATTAATCGTGATTGCAAGCCCTTGTTCTGCTGCAACTGCCTTATTATAATTTTCCTCTTTATTGTACCCAGAGATCCCTGTGATATCTTCATAAACCTCACGAAGTTTTGTTACGATCTCTTTGACTTTTGATTCGCTGAGTTGAAGGTCAAGTAAAGGAGATACGATGGATTTTATATTTGATTTATTTTCTATTGCAGACATAAGTGAGGTTGGGGGTTTTTAATAACGAAAAAAGATTTAGAATTTGGAAAAAATCACAAATCCTAAATCTTATGTTTTAACTTCAGTAAGTTATTTGACGGAATCCGCCTGCTTAGCATTCGGACAGGTTATCAATAAGTTATTTTCTTGTAACAACTAATTTTTTAAAATGAGAAGTACCATCTTCCAGAATTACATTTACAAAGTGAGTACCAGAAACAGCCTGACTCAAATCTATCCGAATCGTATGAAGTCCATCGATTAAGGTTGTACTTCTTTCAAAAATCTGTTGTCCCATTGCATCATAAGCGACAACTTGAGCTTTTTGACGTTTGGAAGAAGAAATTCTTAGATCAGCAAAATCTTCACTAACTGGATTTGGAGCAAAATCCTGAACCGTAGTTTTTCCTTCTACAGAATTAGTAAAGGATAAAATATTTGAAAAATCAAATCTTCCATCAATATCAATCTGCTTAAGGCGATAGTAATAAGTCTGATTGTCTACCAAGTCTCTATCCTCAAATTCATAATCTACTAAAACTCCAGAATCTCCTGCTCCATCAACCCAACCTATTTTTCGATAATCCTCTCCATCTGTACTTCTTTGTACTTCAAACCCAGCATTATTTTCCTCAGACGCTGTTTGCCATCCAAGCATAAAACTTCCATCTTGCTCCTTACCAAAAAAACGAGTAAACTCTACAGGAAGTAAAGTAGAACAATCTCCAGCATCAATCATGGTAATACCAGCATCCGCAATACCAAACTCTCCTATTGAGAAAGCAGCAGATGGATCAGAACTTCCATCATTATAAGTAATTTCAATGAATCCAACCAGTCCATCTTTAGTTAAGCCCATTACACGAGTACCTCCTGTTAACCCATGCCAACCACCAGTATCAGTGGCTTCATAATCTAACCAGCCATAAGCTTGAGTAGGCACACAGTCAGTACGATTCTGAGGGTTAAGTGCCCCAAAATTACCACTTCCAGTATTTATGTTGCTTCCTATATTATATCCTATTAAATATCGATATACTCCGGATTCTGTTCTAGCAAAAGTCATCGTTGCTGCTGTAGCTTGGCGAACAAGTAATCCATTAGGATTAACATAGGCAATAAGCAAATCAACTCCACCACCGTCGAGATCAATTTGCGAAGCAGTAAGAGCACCACAAGTAGTATCTTCATTTGCACTCCCAGAACCATCACAAGATTGTGCTTGCAATACAAAAGGACTTAGAGAAGCAGCAGCTAATGGTAAAACTGTAGCTAAACCAGATTTCATAAGGCGAATTCCTACGTTATTTCTTTTTTTATTTGTGGCTAAAAAGCTCTTAGCTTGCGTGCTGTATTCGGAGAGTCTTGTTTTATTCGTCTCCTTTTTGTTTTTCTCTGAAATGTATTTTTTTACTACCATAATTAGAAAATTTGAGGATTTACTTTAAAATTGATTTTTCACGATGCAAGGAAGGGTCAACCGCCTTAATCATTGCTACCGGATTTAATTCTTGATTTAAAAATTCATTTATTTTAATGGCTTGTTCTAGAGGACTAGCCAATACGTCTTTATAATTCATATAGATAACTTCCGTACTTGGATGTCGGTCAATCCATTGTTTAGATTCTTCTACCGTTTTTTTCATAGTATCAATCATCCCTACAGATAGTGTATCCATTTTATGTTTGCTCCCTAACCTAGTCAACATTCGTTGTTGAGAAGAATGCAATTCATAAGGACTTCTTTCCATAAAAATGATCTTGTATCGATAATTGTAAGGTAATTGAGTAACCAATGGTGCTACTACTTTTACTACTTTATCTTTTGCCGCTTCGAGCCAAAAGGAATTATGTGCTATTTTTTTGACAACCTGATGTTCATAATAACCTTTAGGATTGTTTTCATCAGCTTGTCGTTCTTCATCTGTAAAAATAGGGGAACCACCTTTTTCAAGCATCTGCATCATCATAGAAGTTCCAGAACGAGGAAGTCCCGAAACAATGATAATCGTACCTTTCAAATATTTATTAAAATCTTGTAAAACCTTAGAAGCAGCAGAAGCTTCTCCTAAATGTGTCTTGTAAGTATAAGCTAATAAATGTCTAGCATGATTATTAAAAGGAGCCATACCAAGTGTCACTTCAAAAGCATCTTTTGCTGATGGATATTCTCCTTTAGCTAATAAAGTTCTGCCAAGCATATAGTGAGACTCTGCTTGATTATATTCGAAACTAGTTGCGTTTAAAAAACTTTCTATTGCTTGATCATATCGATTTTGATTATAATGAATTGCTCCAAGAAAATGATGTGCCTGAGGATTTTCAAAATCTATTTTCAATTCTTTTAAAAGTGCAGCTTCCGCTTCCGCAGGTTTGCCGAGCATAGAGTAACACCGACCAATTTTCAAATAAATATTTTGTGTGTTTTCAGGGACTTGTGACTCAATTTGCTCTAATAAATCAACTGCTTCCTGAAATCTATTCTCCCCCATTAAGAGGCTTGCTTCCATTGTACCAATAAAAGCAGGTTCATAAAAATGACTACTTTTTAACTGCTCAATGACTGTTCTACATTTTGCATGTTGTCCACTCATTTGATAACAGATAGCAAGTCGATAAGCTATCCAAGGTTTATTTGGTTGATCTTTATATAATTTTTCAAAAACCTTAGTTGCTCCTTCTACTTGGTCACCGTCCAGTAAAGCTCTGGCAAGGTTTACTAGACAAAAACGAGTGGCATCTTCAAAAGCTTTTTCTTTGTCTTCGTCAGGTTGGTCTATATAACCTAATTCTACCAACTGATCCATCATATTATCGATGAAAGCTTTATTTTCTACAAGCTCTTGGGAGGGCATTCCGCTTTCTCCGGCAACCTCTTCCCAACTAGGGATTGTTTTCGGAATATCCGGTTTTTCAAAAACAGATAATAAGGGAGTCCCATCCATATCATCTGCTACTGGCAAACCTAATATTTGAAGAATGGTTGGAGTGATATCCAAAATGGAAGCACCATGTACCAAACTATCTTTTTTTATTCCTGGGCCATTTATACAAAAAATCCCATAAGGACTATGCTCGTAAGCAATTCCCGCAGGCTCATGTGGAATATCTCTAGGTCTTAGATGATCTGGTTGAAAACCATGATCAGAAACTAAGATAATCGTAGTATCTTCTCCAGCTAGCTCCATTTGACGTCCCAACATCATATCCGAATAACGATAAATCCCAGTTACGACATCTTTATAAATATCAAATTCATCTTTAGGAATATGCGATCGATGTGGTGGATGATATTTCATGAAGTCATGACAAATTTTGTCAATGCCATCAAAATATACTGAAGCGAAGTCCCATTCTTCTGTTCTTAATATATTGGTAAATGCAGACTGCAATGACGAGTTTTCCGCAATGATTTGTATTAGAGGATTGACAAGATTTAAAGCTTTTCCACTTAAACTTGACAAGTTTGGAATAAAAGGCTGAATATGTGCACCAGTCAATTCGGAAGGATGAACTCTGAGGTGACTAAAGTGATCTGCCTTAGATTCAGGATGTACACTATGAGGAGGTAATGGCCAATTGTTGATTCCATCTTTTCCAGGACGTTGATAAAAATTAGAAATTGCAGTCCCATTAATAGGTTCTGCTGGATGAGAAGGCCACCATCCTGCTACATGTGTTTTATATTTTTTTTGGGTTAAGATATTCCAAATTGCTTTACATTTTCTAGAAATTGAAAGCACTGGTCGAACGTTTTTACCATCTGGGTCAGGTTCATAGAACCCAAATACTCCATGCTTATAAGGTCGCTTACCTGTAGCAATTGATGTCCATAGCATTGGAGAGAAAGGGGGATCTAGAGTAGCTAGGTTTCCAATAGTTCCTCCATTTACTAATCGCTCAAGATTTGGCATTAAACCAGCCTCCATAAGTGGGTTAATAACTTTCCAATCTGCACCATCCCAACCGATTAATAATATTTTTTTATGTTTAGTCATGTATGTGTTCTAAGTACAGTGTTTTATACGTCTTTAGATTCTTTCCTTTTTAACCTCCATGCAATTAATCCAATATCTCCTAATGCCAACAGTCCTAAAGAACCTGCTAAAGGCACTTCAAAATTTTCACCTCCTTTAGTATTAAAGTTATTTAAAAACTGTTCTAGCTTTTCTTTATTCATGAGTTAAAATTATTGTTCTATAAATGCAGTAAAAAAGTTAATCCCGGAAATTTTAAAAAATTTCCGGGATAGAAGTATTAATTCCGTGAAGGAAAAAGACCTTGCAAAGCAATGATATAATTTACAGCTAAGTATGGCTGTCGATTCTCAATGGGTTGTTGGCTCCCTGTTTGACCTACTGTTACATTAACAGATGAGGCATGTGTTTTGATAGACGGAGCCCCACTATTATAAATTGTAGGGACTGTGTTTCCTCTAGATTGATGTGCCAGCGAATTACCATCTGCTTCGCCGGTATTTCCATTACCTGCAGAAGCTCTTATTGCTCCAGATGCCTGATGATTATGAGCAGGCATATTCAAAGTAGTCATTGTTTCTGTCTCACTACCGCTTCTTGCTCCTTGTCGGTAAGGAGGGAGACCAGGGCCTGTACCTGAACCGATCGGCATTCTTCCTCTAAGATCTGGAAGCCCAAAAGTAGTACGCCCATCTCCACCATAAATAGTACCTAGTATAGAAAATAAAGCTTGGTTCTGTGCAATAGCTAATAATTGGCCTTCACATAAAGCCCAAGACCGTGGCGCAAAATTTCCGCCGAACATGCGGATTTCTCCGATTGTTGGTGTTGCCATAATTTTATTATTATTTTAAATATTTTTAAATAAAAATCATACTTAAGGTAATTAGTTCCTTGAAGGAAAAATACCTTGAAGTGCAATAATGTAATGCATCCCTAAAGAAGGAGCAACATTGTTTACTGCTTGACTATTTCCTGTATTTCCAAGAGTGACAGTTCCTGTGCCTGAATGTAAAGCAATACTAGGAGTACCAGCATTGTAGATAAGAGGAACTGTATTTCCTCTAGATTGATGAGCGAGTGAGTTACCATCCGCTTCACCAGTATCACCATTACCTGCCGAAGCTTGTAAATGAGATTCTACAGCATGAGTATGAGCTGCTAATTGAGTACTATTTAAATGATTATTTTCCTCTCCTCCTCTTTGACCTAGTCTGTAAGTAGACAAACCTGGTCCTGTACCTTGTGCTACTGCAGTACGACCTCTAAGATCTGGTAATCCAAAAGAAGTTCTTCCATCACCACCATATGTAGTACCGAGTATAGAGAAGAGAGCTTGGTTTGAGTTTATAGCTAAAAGTTGGCCTTCGCAGAACGCCCAGGCTCTTGGTGCAAAGTTTCCAGCAAAAATCCGGATTTCACCTATCATTGGTTCCATATTTCTAAATTTAATTTTTTTTAAAATAAAAACGTTTCATCAATTCCTAGAAGGAAATGTCCCCGTCAAACAGACTATATAGTAGACAGACAAGTAAGGCTGTTGATTATTCATAGACTGTTGATTACCAGTATTCCCTACATTAGTTACTATTGAATTAGGATGCATATCAATAGAAGGAGCCCCCTCATTATAAATTAATGGAACAGCATTTCCTCTAGATTGATGAGCGAGAGAATTACCATCTGCTTCACCAGTATCTCCATTGCCTGCCGAAGCTTGGATAGTAGCACTGGTCATGTGAGTATGAGCCGGCATTTGCGCTATACTAAGAGTGTTAATGTTCGTTCCTGTCTTTTGGCCTAGTTGTCTAGTAGAAAGTCCAGGGCCAGTACCAGAGCCAATAGCCGTCCGACCTCTGAGGTCAGGCAGACCAAAGCTAGTTCTTCCATCACCTCCATAAGTAGTACCGAGGATAGAGAAGAGAGCTGTATTTTGTGAGATCGCTAATAATTGACCTTCACAAAAGGCCCAATTCCTTGGAGCGAAATTTCCGGCAAAAAGCCGAACTTCGCCAATAAATCCATTCATAAGAAAAAAATTTTAGGGTTAAAAAAATATGTTTATATTCAGTTTAAACTGAGTATGTTTAGCCAACAAATGATTTAACAATTGACAACTCTTCTTGAGTAAGAGATGCCGGTTCTAAATAAGCTTCATCTTTTACTAATCTATTATCATTTGAATAAGTATTAACTTTAGCATGCATCACCGCATGGTCAATATCTTCTACGCCAGAAAATGATTCAATTTTAGAAATCCATAATTCTGGATTCGTAACTAGATCCTCATAATTGAGATGCAATACATTATCTCCTTTAAGATGAAAATTTGCAAAAGCTGAATTCTGTTTCCATATATTACAAAACTGATTGATCTCATTCGCATCAATAATCATCTCTATTTTTTTTGCAGAACGAACACAATCTTCTAAATTTCTATGGAGATAAATTATTTTAGTCTCAGGTAATGCCTTTTGTAGCATTGTCAATGCAGAAGGATTCCATTCAGGCATTTTCATACCCCATTTATGCCGATTATGACTTTGAGCAAAACTAGCATAATGATCTGCAACAGAAAATAATGCATCTTTGCATGCTAATAAATAACCGTCAATATCCGGCATTAAATCAGGAATCCAGTTATTAACTGATCCTTCTAATACTTTTTTTAATTGCTTTTTGTGCCATTGTTTAGATTGGGCTAACATTGTTTGTTTACTAAAAAGAAGATTTACGGCAAGATTTATATCATTAGCACAGGTCTCACCGTAGATAAGTGTATTGGAAGAGGAGCAAAGTAACCTTTGTAACAAGGTTGTCCCTGATCTTCGTACAGGGGAAGCAATACAAAGGGGGCTTTTACTAATCATTCTTTTTTGGGATTTTTAGTACAAACAAGAAGTCTTTTCAAAATTTAAATCAAAAGTATTTAAGTGTATTTTAATTATCTAATATCCAAATTAAGAAGGACTTACCTATGCAATATATAATAATTTATATTAATAAAAAAGGAAAAAGGAGAGATTGGCAGGAATGGAATATAAACTCATGAAATATATTTCTTTTAGGAAAAGAAATATATTTCATGAGTCATTTTAAGTAGATATTTTTTAAAAAAACTACATAACATGTTAAATACTACCCTTGGTAGATTCTTATTTTAAAATGAAAAATGCTCCTCTAAGTTTCCATTTTGTAAACCCTCTAATTGTTGACGTAGTTTCTCATCAATGATTGCTCGTTCTACTTTCACTTTTGCATTGGCTTTATGAACACCAATCTCTGTATCCGTCATAATATTATTTCTCACTACATTCGTCAACAAAGTCGTTCTTTCTCTATTGGCCATTTCAAAAACATGCTCATGTTCATGAAGTAAATAATCATAAGGACTACGAGAGGAAATTAGCTTAACAAAAATAGGAGCTGTTTCAATCGAAATAAATAATAGCATGATAAAAATATTAGCAAACAAAATTGCATCGCTTTGTTGAGTTAAACGATCCAATGCTTCCATCCTTGCGGCGATTCCTCCGAAAGCTCCTCGCTCTAATGCGATAATCTCTTCCTGAATTTTCGTTTGGGTCTCTTTTATTATATTTTCTTTTTCAGTAATTAATGGAAGGTGTGAAGTCAACAAATTATCTAGCTCTTTTTGTGCAGCATCCGCTTTATCTTTTTTAGCCCGATAGATAGGACCTAAGTTTTTATTACCAGAACCTCCGGTACCATCTGCTTCTTGCAATGCCATCAAAGCTTGCTCATCTCGGCTAGTCGTTTTGGTAGCAACTTCCTCTTTTAAAACCTTAACCTCTGATTGCCAAGATGCAATTTGAGATTCGTAACGGTCGTTAACTTTATCTTCTTGTTCTTTAAATTTCTCCTGCTCCATCACAATTAATTCTGCATTGATTTCTTTTTCGAATATTTTCAATTCTAAAGGTTTTGAAATCACTAAAGCGAGTAATATAGCCATAAGCAATCGAGGTAAAGCTACCCCAAAGTCTTTCCAAACGGATCCCTTACTTTTCATACTTGATACAATATAACGATCAAGGTTAAAAATCATTAAACCCCAAACCAGACCAAAAACAAAGGCAGCGATATAAGAATCAAAGATGGTAAACAAAGCGTACGCTGAGGAGAAGAATGCCAAGACACCTGTAAAGAATACGGTGGCTCCAATACCTATATATTTATTAGTATCTGATGGACATTTTTCTAAAATGGTTTGATCGATTCCGGCACAGAAAAGGAAAAATTGTTTTAGCATATTGATTAGATTTAAAAAAATAGATGTACCACTTTGATGAGGGTGCTATCAAAGTGAGGTGAAATAATAAAAAGATAGAATCGTCTTAACTTGAAAAGCTAAGGCCAATTAAATCATCTTTTACAAACTTATTTTTTACAGTAGGAATTTTTAAGAATAGAAGTAAATAACAAAGAATCGAAAGATAAAGCGATTTTTATAGATAAAAGGAAGAAAAACTCAGACAGGGGTTCAGTAATTAGAGGCGAGAGGTGAAGGATGAGTGGTTAGAGATGAGTGGTTTTACTTGACCGCTCTTCTCTAACCCTTCATCGCTGATTAAAGGAAGTCGATTTTGCCTGTACCCAAATTATAAAAAGCAGGAGCAATCTTTAAACCATCATTATCTCGGGCATCCCGAATAATAGCTGAACGATCTGCTAAAGCAGCACTTGTTAGATTTGCATTTACTTTAACAACTTCGTTGACTGCTGGATCTTTAGACGCCGCAATTGCAGGAGCAATATGAGCAAGAAGGTGATTTAGATTATGTCCATTATCTCCTCCTGCTATCGCTGCAGTTACGGCACCACAACTTTCGTGTCCGAGTACCACAATCAAATTGACACCTAAGTGAGCAACTGCATATTCGATACTTGCAATGGAAGAAGTATTTGCAGTATTACCGGCAACTCTAATTACAAATATTTCTCCTAGACCAGAGTCAAATGCCAATTCTGGGACTACCCTACTATCTGCACAGCTCAATATAATAGCATACGGACTTTGACCTCCAACTAGCTCTCCCCGACGTGTTGAATTCTGAAGTTTTCCATCCAAACTATCTTGTACAAAATTTGCATTACCAGTTCTTAGTTTTTCTATTGACTTTTCCCATGATAAATTTTCTGGTCTCATAATTTATAGTTTTATTTTTTTAAATGATTAAGCAATTTTAATAATCTGCAAAAGCAGATTTCTATCGATACTATATTGTAAGTAGTTTAAAACTTACAACAACACATCATGTACTGGTTTTATTTTTTTCGGTAAGTCCGTCTCTCCTAACATTTCCCTCAAGTCGATTTCAATAGTTCGTGCTAAAGCGGTCATTGGTACATCATTAACAAAGCCTTCGAATGGGTCTTCACTACTATCTCCTACTACTTCCATCGTACTAAAAATCCAAGAGATCAACACACAGAAAGGAACCGTTAGCCAAATAAAACTATGAACGGAATCACCTCCCATCGCATCAAACTCTCTGACCATTCCGAAAGGTAATAACAAAATAAAAACCCAGGTAAAGACCTTACTAAAAAAAGCATACTGTCTAGGAAAAGGAGTATTTTTAATACGTTCACATTTTCCTTGAAGAGTATAAAATTCTTCAAGAACACGCATCATTTCCATATGTCGAAAATCATCTATCAATCCTTGTTTCTCTAGTTTGCGAAGTGCTTCTCCTTGATGTCGGATAATCTGAGCTGGAGTATTTTTTAATTCGATCAAATAACAATAGTCTTTTCGATCAAAGTATTTCCCTACTTCTTCGTCCCAATGCTTTCTTTCGGAAGAACCTTCGGTTAACATTTTCCGAACCGTTTTATTATGCTTCGGACTAAAAGAACTTGGTTGTCGAAGATGTAACTTTAAGGCATTGAGCCATCCAATATGATGATAGACTAAGTTTCTATGAATGGCATGAAGTTCGTCATCTGATAATTTGATATGTGCATGTCGATTATTCACAAAGCTAAGTACCTGATTAGACCAAGTCCTACTATAATTGACAATACCTCCCCAAATTTTTCTCCCTTCCCAAAACCGATCATAGGAAGCATTATTCTTAAACCCGATATAAAATGCTACGGCTATACCTATGGTACTTAATGGCAAGAAGGGTATCCCAATATTAATATCAATATGCAGAAAGTAATGGTAAAAAAAAGTAATGGCGCTGGACCATATAATAAAAATCAGAATGTTGAGCCATGCAAATTTTGCTACCAAACTCCATCTTATATTTCGTCTTATATACATTATTCTCTTAAGTTTTGGTTTAAAGTGTCAAAATAGAAAATCATTCCAACATATTTGAACACAAGCTATTATAATGATGAAATAAAAATTTCGTCTACCTTTAAACTACCCATTTGAAGTCCGATACTTTATCATAAAAAAGCCCAGTTCTCCAAGAGAACTGAACTTACCAAAGAACCTATATTAGAGAAAGAAAACTGTACATTTTTGCCAGCAGGGCCGAGGACTCCACTCCTTAAACTTTCTTTACGCACGGATACTTAGTCCTCTCGCCTCTACTGATTATCTTTGGATGAGTGACCAAAGAGGTTTACTCATTTATCAAGAAATTTTCATAGCTACTATTTCTTCTTTTTTAAAATCCGTAAGTGCACTTAATATCCATCCTTTACGTCCATTATAATCGACATAATACCAAAGATCAGAATCAAAATCTTCTACATATTCTTTTCTCATTGCTCCGATACAATTTACATGATCTCCTTTTTCCAGACCGAAGATGACTGTTGCATCCAATGCAGGAAACATTCGAACATTAATCCGATCACCTTCTTCTACAAAGATTCCTCCGACTACAAGGTCATTTGACAATTCATAGTTGATTTCTAATCGAGCGAGTGATGGTGTATTTTTATTATTAGAGTTGATAAAAATAAAATCGCTATACGCTTGAATGTCTAAATTTGAATCAATTTTCAAACGTATCTTACCTTGCTCTCCTGGTTTGATTTCGTATGTAAATCCATGAATTTCTATTCGATCACTCTCTGCATATACATCATTGATAACAAGAGTCGTGTCACCTTCATTAGTAAAATAGATCACGTGACTATTTTCAAAAGACACAATTTTACCTAGTTCAATCACTCGATCCTTAAACCCAATTTGAGCATATAAATCGACAGCTGAATTTTCAAATTGTTCTGTGCTTATAGAATCTTCATTCTGATCCTGTACTTTGTCGTTTTGATTTTTGCAGCTTGCTAAAAGAAGAATGCAAAAGATAAATGCTGTTAATTTCATGACATTAAATTTTTATGATTAAAATAATCGACCTTACTTTTTATTAAAATCGTTTTGCTATCATAAAGATGCAGGCATTTCAAGCTTATTTAAGTCTAAAAAGAGAGAATGCAGGAGATCACTAAGTATTCGTAGGCATAGACTTATTATTTGTTCTTAAGGACTTCGACAATAATGGATACGGTATATCATTGTTCTATTTAGAAATTGGAATTAATTTAGAACGTAAGTATTTCTCAAGTAGTAGATTTGTTAGAATTAAGTAGAAATGTTAAATTGCAAACATTGATAATCAAAAAAACAAAAGATGTAAGTTTAAATCTATGAGTACAACATCTTCCAATATTTGTCAAAATTGTAATACTAAAAATGAAATACCTTTTAAGTATTGCCCCAACTGTGGACAAAAGAATACAGATGGCAAGATTACCTTTTCAGAGTTATGGTCTGAATTTCAAGACTCAGTACTCAATATAGAATCAAGAACTTGGCGGACGCTTAAAAATCTTTTTATACCTGGTAAATTAACATTAGAATATTTTTCTGGAAAGCATCGGCGATACGTACATCCATTACGATTACTTTTAGTCACCTCCTTATTGGTCATTATTGCTATGAGTTTTCAAGATTTTCAATCTTCCACTAATCATTATTTCAACATCAAGGAACGAGTACTAAAAAATTATGAACGTATACGACTTTATCGAATTGTAGAAAATATTGCGGATAGTACCAATGCTATTTTCCCAGAACAACAAACGAAAATTATTACGGATACTATTATGACCACGTTCAAAGATTCTTTGCTGGGTATACTTTCTGAGGATGGCTATAGATATAGAGATAGTATTGACTTAAATAGGTATGTTAATTTAGGTAATGAAAATACAGAAAAGATTTCCAAATTTGATTTTCTGAACAAAAGTGAAAATGAATTAGTAGAGATTTATAAAAAAGATGCGGGAAGTCTAGAGCGTCTTATTTTTAAACAAAAAGCGAAACACATTAAAGATGAGTCACAATTATCAGCAGCTATTATTGGGCATATAACCTGGGCTACTTTGTTGATGATGCCCTGTTTGGCTTTGGTATTATATTTTTTGAATATTAGACACGATTACTATTATATAGAACATTTGATTTTCACTTTTCATTTTCATGCCTTTTCATTTTTAGTGTTAGCTATCCTGATTATAGGACTGAATATTTTCCCATGGTGGATACTCCTTATATTTATGATTATTATTGGGATGTATGTATTTGTTTCAATGCGGAAAGTATATAAACAGAGTCTTGGGAAAACTTTATTTAAGTTTCTTATTTTAAGTATTTCCTATGGAGTGTTATTTATCTTATTTTTAGTTGGTACTATTATTTTTACGTTCTTTCTACTCTAAAAAATTTGGTAGTGCTATTCTATGTGCTATTAACAAAACTTAAACCTACGGGGTTTTAGCCCAAAAATTCTTTTTAAACTTAGGTTTTGTATCTATTTTAAAACAAGACCCCGTAGGTTTTCTAGAATCTCAACATTTTAAATAACACCACCAATAAATTATATAGAAAGAAACCAAAGTTTTCACCATGAGAATCATAGTTGATCTTGTTTGAAAATATAACAAAATGCGAAACGTCCGTATCCACTAAACTCATCTATAGTACTTTACTCTAAGTCATCGACATCTTAACGATGTATATATCGATCGAAAGGTCATTTTTATATAGTTATCTATTCTACCCTTCCACCCTTTCAAGTATTTCTTCTTAATCACAAGGGGTGAAAGTCAAAAAATTACTATCTTCCGCTACATTAACTTTGTCCAAATAAAACACTTAATATGTTAAACCTCTCTGTTCTTTTAGAAGACACTGCTCGTAGATATCCTACAAAACCTGCTTTCACCTTTATGGATACCGTTTTGAATTATGCACAGATTAATGGTGCGGCAAATCAAGTAGCCAATGGATTAAGAGATATGGGGATAAAATCAGGAGATAAAATAGCTTTAAGTTGTTTTAATCTACCCTACTTCCCGATTATCTATTTTGGTATTTTGAAAGCTGGAGGAACGGTTGTCCCTTTGAGTGTATTATTAAAAAAAGATGAAATCGCTTATCATTTAGCGGATAGTGATGCCAAAGCCTATTTTTGTTTTATAGGCTCTGAAGAATTACCGATGGGGCAAATGGGACATCAAGGATTTAAAGAAGTTCCAGAATGCAAGGACTTTATTATGATTATGCCAAAGCCAGATATGGCAGCTCCAATAGATGGGGTGAAAACCTTGGGTGATCTTATGAATGGTCAGTCTCCGATTTGCGAATCCGAACGTACTGGTGCAGATGATACTGCTGTTATCATTTATACTTCAGGAACGACAGGTCGACCTAAAGGTGCCGAGTTAACCCATTCTAATTTATTGTCAAATGCGATTGTCTCCGCAGATCTTTTTAATGTAAGTTCAGAAGATACTCAATTGATTGTACTTCCATTGTTCCATATTTTTGCAATGACCGTTTTAATGAATACAGGAATATACCGAGGTGCTTCGAATATATTGTTGCCAAGGTTTGATGCAGAAGCTGTTTTTGGTTTGATGGCAAAACATGAGGTGACTGTATTCGCTGGCGTACCTACCATGTACTGGGGACTTTTAAATTATAAAGAAGAAAAATTTGATTATAAAACGATTGCCTCCAATTTGAGAACTTGTGTTTCTGGAGGTGCTTCTTTACCAATCAAAGTATTAGAAGAATTTGAAGCACGTTTTAAAGTGCCGATTTATGAAGGGTATGGAATGTCAGAAGGTTCTCCTGTTGTAACCTTCAATCAAAAAGAGGTCGGTCGAAAACCTGGCTCGATTGGTACTCCAGTCTGGGGAGTTGAGGTTATGATTGTAGATGAAAATGATAAAGAAGTGCCCGTTGGAGAAAAAGGAGAATTAATTTATCGTGGCCCAAATGTAATGCGTGGTTATTATCAACGACCAGAAGCCAATAAGAAGACACTTCGCAATGGTTGGTTGCATTCAGGTGATGTAGGAATAAAAGATGAGGACGGATTCTTTTATATTGTGGACCGAACTAAAGACATGATTATCCGAGGTGGCTTGAATGTATACCCTAGAGAAGTTGAGGAAGTCATGATGAAACATGATGCTGTTTCACTAGTTGCAGTTTATGGGGTACCGCATGAAGAAATGGGTGAAGAAATCAAAGCGTGTGTTGTATTGAAAGATGGTGTTTCTGCTACAGAGGTAGAATTAATAGCATGGACCAAAGAGCATATCGCTGCTTATAAATATCCTCGAATTGTAGAACTATTGGATGCTTTGCCAATGTCTGCTACTGGTAAAATTTTGAAAAAGGAATTGAGAAAAAGAGGGTGAATCAGGAGTGAGGATTGAGAGGTGATATTTTATAGATGTAGTTATTTAGTGTTTTAAAAAATTAGAAAATATTAAAATAAGAAAAATGAAAAAAATTGTAAGATCAGTTTTAGTTGTATTAATCTGTTTAGGTGTGACCAGCATCAGTTTTGCTGGAGAAGGAATGTGGTTACCCATGTTTCTAAAATCGCTGAATGAATCAGAGATGAAAGAACTAGGTATGCGAATGACTGCCGAAGACATTTATAGTGTCAACAAAGGAAGTTTAAAAGATGCAATTGTGCACTTTGGAGGATTTTGTACTGGAGAGATTATTTCAGACCAAGGTTTATTATTGACTAATCATCATTGTGGATACGGAGCTGTTCAATCTCATACCACTCTAGAAAACAATTATATCAAAGATGGTTTTTGGGCTCCGAGTACAAAACACGAATTACCAAACGAAGGGCTGTTTGCTAAATTTATCGTACGAATCGATGATGTTAGCGAAGCAGCTTTAGCAGGAGTGACTGAGGAGATGAGTGAAAAAGAACGACAATCAGCTATTGATAAAAATCTTATTCATATTAAAAATGGTGTTTCGCTTAACAAGTTTGAAGAGCTTGAAATCAAGCCATTTTTTAAAGGCAATCAATACTTCTCTATTACGACGGTAACTTACCCTGATGTACGATTGGTTGGAGCACCACCAGAGATGATCGGAAAATTCGGATCAGATACAGACAACTGGGTTTGGCCAAGACACACTGGAGACTTTTCTTTATTTAGAATTTATGCGGACGAAAATAACGAGCCTGCAGAATACTCTGAAAACAATGTTCCTTTTAAACCTAAGCATCATTTACCAATTTCATTAGATGGTGTAGCACCAGAAGATTTTACTTTGGTTTTTGGTTTTCCAGGAAGAACAAACGAGTACTTACCATCAAATGCTATTTCTCAGATTGTTGATGTTTTAAATCCAGCAAAAATTGCAATCAGAGATCGTGCTTTAAAAATTGTAGACACAGAAATGAGAGCTGATCCAGCTGTCAAAATTCAATACGCTTCTAAGTTTGCGAGGATCGCTAACTACTGGAAAAAATGGATCGGTGAAAGCCAAGGTATAAAAGCTACAGACGGTATCGGTAAGAAAGAACGATTAGAAGCTGACTTTACAAAAAGAGTGAATGCCAATAAGAATTTCAAGAAAAAGTACGGAGCAATTCTCCCTAACTTTAGAAAACAATATAGCAAGATAGAATCCTATGCTTTGATGAAAGACTATTACGATGAGGTGCTTGGGCGAAATATTGAAATTATGCGTTCTGCAAATTATATGGTTCGTTTGGTTGATCGTTACAATGACAATGGAGAAGAAGCATACGGTAGTTATAAAGACCGTTTGATCAAAGGATATTTTGATGGATTCTATAAAAATTATCGCTCTGAGATTGATCAAAAAGTTTTTGCAGCACTGATCGAAATGTTCGATCAAAACGCGAAGATGGAAATAAACAGTCCGATCAAAGCTTTAATGTTTCAACTGAATACCAAAGACTACAGTGTCTTGGCAAATCACCTGTATAAGAATTCTAAATTTACTAATCAGAAGTCAATGTATACTCTTTTGGATCAAAACCCGAAGGTAGCCGTTACTCAGATTATGGCAGATCCATTATATCAGTTTGCAAAAGAAATGTCCGCAGCTTATAAAACTAAAGTATCTGAAAAGTATAGCGAGATGAATGCTGATATAGCCAAAAACCAAAGGTTATACATGAAGGCATTGATGGAAGTTTTTCCAAAAGAAAGATTCTATCCAGATGCTAACAGCACAATGAGAATAACTTATGGGAAGGTAGATGGTTATACTCCAAAA
This sequence comes from Devaleraea mollis, assembly GCA_032361265.1. Classification (NCBI taxonomy): domain Eukaryota; phylum Rhodophyta; class Florideophyceae; order Palmariales; family Palmariaceae; genus Devaleraea; species Devaleraea mollis. Next base: position 25,602 of record JAULCF010764572.1, on the reverse strand, counting down.
GATGCTGTGCAATACACACCTGTAACTTACCTCGAAGGTATTATCGAAAAACATGTAGAAGGAGATTACGAGTTTCATGTTCCAGAAAGGCTCAGAAAACTTTATGATCTAAAAGATTATGGACAATATGCTGATAGTAATGGAAAGGTACCTGTTTGTTTTATTGGTACGAATCATACTACTGGAGGAAATTCAGGAAGTCCTGCGATCGACGCTCATGGAAATCTGATCGGTCTCAATTTCGACCGTGCCTGGGAAGGTACCATGAGTGATTATAATTATGATGCTTCTATCTGTAGAAATATAATGGTTGATGCTCGATACATCCTTTTTATCATTGATAAGTATGCTGGAGCTAAGCATTTAATTGATGAAATGACTTTGGTACATCCGAAACAAGACTAATCCAAGGTTCAGAAGTGAGAGGTGAGTAATAACACAACACTCGCCTCTCACTTATTATAAATATTTTTGATAAATATTTCTGGATTGTTTTTTGAAAGACAATTAGTATTATCTTTACTCCCCCCCACAATAAAGTTGGCTAATTTTACATTAATACCCGTATTGTACGGCATACATCTATGTATCTGTGCAACATAAAAGACCCCTACCCTTTTTTACACTTGGCCAAACAAAACAGAGAATACCATGCGTTTCATTAAAAAACTGACCGTTCTTATAGCTATTTTATTACCATTAGCTGCTTTTTCTGCTTCAAAACCTTTGGTAAGTACTAAGGTGGATTTTTTTTCAAAGACTCTAAAAGTAAACTTTGATCCAACAATGTTGAATGGTAAACGACATTGTACAAGTCATGCTTGTTTAAAAAAGTTTTACGAGCGACTAGAGGATACTGATTACCAAGTAATCGTAGATGATCTTCTGGCTCACAAAAAAAGTATGCAACTTAATGATTGGTTTTTTTACTCCTTGGTAAGTAAAACTATTGATAATATCTACAGTGATAGAAGTGATATTTATAAAACCTCTGTCTCTTGGTTTTTGATGACTAAAGCTGGTTACGATACTCGTTTATATACTGCTAAAAATAAATTTACTTTTCTTTATGTCAGAACAGAAGACAAAGTATTTGAAGTACCTTTTGTAAAAATAAAAGATAAAAAATACGTCAATCTAACGAGTGTCTATTATGCTTTAGATACTAAAAGATTGATACTCGATGTTGGAAAATTCCAACCGGGTCAAATAGAAGAAAGGTCTTTTTCTTTTACCATAGATCAATTTCCTGACTTGCCAGCTCAATCAGTAACGAAGCAATATGATTTTGATTTTGATGGAGAAAAGATCAACATCAGTGTTGAGGTAGATACGCTTGCACAAGCATTAATTAAAAACTTTCCAATCACAAGACCTTATAATTATATCAAAGTGCCGATGACTAAGACGACTATGTCTTCTTTAAAAATGGCTTTGAAACCTCATCTTGATGGAAAGTCGATAGAAGATCAGGTTCGTATGTTGGTGAGCTTTACGAGGAAGGCTTTTCCTTATAAAAGTGATCAAGTTAGATTCCGTAGAGATATTCCTCTTACCGCAGATCAATTAATGCTCGCAGATTCTTCAGATTTTGAAGATCGATGTGCATTATTTTGTAATCTACTAAAAGAGACAACCGGTCTAAATTATATAGTTGTTCAATATATCCATGACGACATTATTACTATAGGTGTTGAGCTTCCAACAGTTACCGGAAAACCTTTTGAATATGAAGGCCGAATCTATACTATTGCGGATCCTACGATACCTAGCAATTCTAGTAAATTGGGTATCTATCCTATAAATCTACATAAGGATATTGAGATTCTGGATGTGGTGAATAATGAGGAGTATGAGGTAAAGAAGTAAGGGATAGTTACATGTGCCAGTCAGGCAAATAAGGGTGAAACTTGTTTTTGAAATACTCTGACAATTGAGTGACTGCTGTACAAATCTTAATTCAATTTGCTTTTTATCTTAAGACAAAAAGCAAATTGAATTCAAGGCCATTTCCGTAATTCTTAGTTTCAGAAACAAACCTAATATTCGATTCTTTTTAAAAATACTGATCTTTATTTATCTTCTTAATTTGGTAATTCTGGGCTTTCCATTAATTTGAAAAACTGATCTAACTTAGGTAAGATTACGATCTCGGTTCGGCGATTTGCACTTCTACCATCTACTGTTTGATTATCATCTATTGGCGAAAATTCTGCTCTACCTGCTGCAATCAATCGTTCTGCATCAACATAATGATCTTCTTGTAAAGTTCTAACTACAGAGGTTGCCCGCTTGGTAGATAAATCCCAGTTATCCGTAATACAACCACCACTCATTGGCTGATTATCCGTATGGCCTTCGACCATAACATCGAGATCGCTATGATCGTTTAATACTGTCGCAATCTTTTCAAGTACACGTTTTGCTTGTGTACCTAATGTAGAGGAACCCGATCTAAAAAGTAGTTTATCAGAAATAGAAACATGTACTTTCCCACCTCGGATTTCTACCGATACATCATCGTCGTTGATATCCGTAAGCGAACGTTTTAGGTTCATGACCAAAGCAAGATTAAGAGAATCTTTGGTTTGGATTTTCGAATTTAAATCTTGGATATAATCATACTGTTGCGTCATCCCTTCCAACGATTTTTTAATACTTTCTGCTCCGGTCTTACTCACGATCGAAAGATCAGACATTCTATCCAACAAACTATTATTGGTTTGTTTTAAGTAATCAACTTGTTCTTCTAACTGTTTTACTTTATCTGTTTTAAAAGTCAAGTCTTTTTCTAATTCTTTAATCTTCGTTTTATTACAAGAAGATAAACCGATCAATAGACATACAGAAAAAAGGATTGTTTGATTTTTCATAAAGGCTGTTTTGTTATTTAGTATTGGACAAAAATTGAACCCTATTTTGATTTAATATCAGGTAACAATTCTTTGTCCCTTTCTTAGAACCTGTTCAAGTTTTAGGAAAACACCGCTTAGTAGCCTTAAATACAGGTACTTACCGATATCTTGTCCCTAAAAACTGCTTTTGCAGGGAAAATATTATTAGAAACTTACGAAAGTTGGAAAGAAATGTTGGAAAAGAAAGGCTTGGTTTTTTAAAAATCTAGGTTTAGTAAACTTTGAACGTTTACTAAACCTAGAAAATCAACTTATTGCTTGATCAATTTGAAATAGCCTAATTGACCTTTTGAATTGCGAACACTGAAAATATAGGTACCAGCAGCTAATTCATTAGGAATATCTAAACTCGTATTGCTACTACCTTGTCCGAAATAGTTTTTATAAACAAACAATTCCTTACCATGGATGGTAAACATTCGAACTTCAATATCTTGTGCTTCACTTAAAGCTATTTCTAAATATAATTCATTTAAAAATGGATTCGGAAATAGTTGAAGTCCCTCAATCCCTTGATCAGGATTAATTATAAAGGTTCCTATTTCAATAATGAAACTCACCTCTGAAATACAACCATTGGAATCTCTTACGTATCCAATATAATCACCCGCAGGTAAGTCATTAAAAGTTCCTGATGTTCCGTAAGTTACACCATCTAAAGAAAACTGGAATGGCCCTACTCCACCTTGAGTTTGAAGACTTACGCTACCATTTCCTGACCCTGTATCATCCTGAAGATTAGTAGCTTCTAAAATTAAAGCCCCTGGTTCAGAAATAATTATCACAGATTGACTGGTACAATTATTTGCATCTGTAATGTTGACCGTGTGAGGTCCGGCAGGTAGATTAAAGAAGACGCCTCCATTACTAACTTCGCCAGCTAACTCAAATTGATAAGGAGGTAATCCTCCGCTTGCTCCCATAAATAGAATACCATCACTAGCTCCATTACATTGAACGGGTGTAATGTCTAAAACTCCTGAAAGTAAAGCTTCTGGTTGACTAAGATTTATTGATTCCATACTAGAACAATCATTATCATCCGTGATAAAGATTTGATAGTTTCCAGCAGGTAGATTCTCAAACAAACCAGTAGTATTTGTTTCTGTTCCAAGTGTATAACTGTAAGGAGCCGCACCTCCCGTAGCTTGGATTTGTAAAACACCATCTTCCATTCCAAAGCAAGCTGGTTCATTATTTTGAATAAACTCAGATTGAATGGCATCTGGCTCAATGATAAATACATCAACAACTATTGTACAATTACTTTGATCGGTAATTAATGCTTGGTAAGCTCCAGCGGATAAATTTTCAAAGCCACCAGAAGTATTGGTCTCATTATTTAAAGTAAAAACATATGGTCCGTTTCCACCAAAAGCTTCTATTTGAATTAATGCATCACTTTCTCCAAAACAAGTCAAAGGTGAAAGTTCAATCGCTTCTGCTACCATCGCATCAGGTTGGCTTATATTGAAATCGAGAGAAGTTTCACAGCCTGCTCCATCTGAGATTAAAACCGAATAAGCTCCTGCAGGAAGATCAGTAAACATTCCATTGGTATTAGATATGGTTCCTAAAGTATAGGTATAATTTCCAGTGCCATTTACCGTGACCTGCGCTATTCCATCTGTCTCCCCAAAACAACTTGCGGGAGTGTTTGTCAATAATTGCGCTTCTAAATCTCCTGATTGAAGGATAGAAAAATCTATGGTTGATCCACAATTATTAAAGTCAGAAGTTTCAATCGTATAATCTCCTGCATCTAGATTTTCAAAAATTCCAGTTGTATTCGTTTCGGTACCCAGTGTATATTCCATCAGTCCGGTTCCGCCGACAGCGATCACTTGTATAGATCCAAATAAGTTACCACTACATCCTATAGATTGTATTTCCAAAATCTCCGTAATGACCTCACTTGGTTGAACAATCGTCGCTTCTATATTTCCAGAACAACCATTATCATCTGAAATCATAACGGTATAAATTCCACCTGGAAGATTTTCAAAAGATCCAGTGGTATTGGTTTCTAAACCTAAGGTATAAGAGAGGTTTCCATTTCCACCAGTGCCATTAACTTGGAGCATTCCATCTTCTTCTCCATAACAGGAGACCGAAACATTTTCTACAATATTTGCCGTTAGACTTATTGGTTCATCAATCGTTATGTTTGTACTGGTTGAACAACCATTACCATCTGTAATAACAAGGAGGTAAGTATTGGCTTCTAAGTTTTCGAATAAACCAGTCGTACTCATTTGTCCATTTAAATTATAAGTATAGCTTCCGTTTCCACCATCTACTAAAACACCTAGAGCACCATCCGCTTGCCCAAAACAAGAAGCATCAATTGGTTCTAAATCATTTATAACTATTTCTCCTGGTTGATTAATTAAATACTGCATCGTACTTTCACAACCATCCGTATCAATCACCGTAACTTCATAATCACCACCTGCCAGGTTTTCAAATAATCCAGTTGTATTGGTGACTCCATCTAGTTCGAATTCATAATTTCCACTTCCTCCATCAGCAGATACCTGAATGCTTCCATTCGTATCATCGAAACAATTAATTTCTTCAAGTAAATCAATTGCTACATTCAGGTTTGCTCCTTCTGTAATCGAAAAGGCTTGTAAGTCAGCGCAAGCATTTCCATCTGTAATTAGAATTTCATAATTACCAGAAGGAAGGTTTTCAAATAAACCAGTTGTATTCGTTGATCCGTTTAAAGTATACTCGTAAATTCCATTTCCTCCGATTCCTTGTACATTCACAAATCCGACACCATTAGGATCACCACAATCAATGTTTTGAATTTCTATGATTTCTGAAACGATCTGATCGGGTTGGTCAATTGAAAAAGCAACCATATCAATACATCCGTTTTCATCAACAATTTCTACTTCGTAATTTCCGGCTTCTAGATTTGAAAAATCACCAGTACTATTACTTTCTGTTCCTAGTGTATAAGAATACGCTCCAGTACCTCCAATTGTATTTAACTGAATAGATCCATCGTCCCCTTCGAAACAATTAGTCGAATTATTTTCGGTAACCATTCCTACTAACACCTCAGGAGCTTCGATTGAAATCATACTCTGTGCTGTACAGCCGACACCATCAACAAGAAGTAGATCGTAATCTCCTGCTGGTAAATCACCAAAGACTCCAGTAGCATTTGTTTGACCATTCATCGTGAATTGAAAATCTCCGTTTCCTCCAGTTCCTGCAATAGTAACGAGTCCTACATCTCCAAAACACAGCGGTGTTTCGTTAGCGACGATCACTGGTTCTATCGCCAATGGTTGATTAATTTCATATTGTAAAACATCGGTACATCCATTTTGATCGACAACCGAAACTTCGATTGATCCACCTTCCAAGTTTTCAAAAAGTCCTGTAGTATTAATTTCACCGTTTATAACGAAATCATAAATTCCACTTCCTCCGACAGCACTCACTTGAATAGCTGCGGTAGGTTCTCCAAAGCATTGAACCCCCTGAATAGTTTCTATTTCTACATCTAAATTAGCCGCTTCGACAATATCAAAAATTTCTACAGCTTGACAACCATTAGCATCTACGATTTGAATTTCGTAATCACCTGAAGGCAAGTCTGTAAAAATTCCAGTAGAATTCGTTTCGGTACCTAAAGTGTATTCATAGCCATTATTCCCACCAGTAGCGAGTACTTCAATTGATCCCGTTCCAGTACCATTACATTCGATGTTTTGTAAATCAACAATTTCAGATTCGAGCATAGCAGGTTCGGAAATAGTAATGCTTTCTAAGACTGTACATTCATTTTCGTCAGTTACCATTACTTCATATATTCCAGCAGGGAGATTTTCGAAAAGACCATTTGCATTGGTTTGTGTTCCTAGAGTATATTCTAAACTTCCTGTTCCTCCACTGGCACTAAACTGAACGGAACCTTCTGCGTTTCCAAAGCAATTGACTTCTTGAATATTAGTAGTCGTAACTTCTAATTCCGTTGGTTGTCCTATACTTTGCTGGATGGTATTCGAACAACCATTTATGTCAATAACGGTTACTTCATAGTCACCAGCAGGTAGATTTTCAAAAAGTCCACTGGCATTCGTTTCTGTTCCTAATATGTATTCTAAAGCTCCCTCCCCTCCTGTTGCTGCGGTTTGAATACTTCCTTCTGAAATTCCAAAACAGTTGTTCATCGCTACATCGGTTACTTCTAATTCAATCTCAGAAGTCTCTAAAATTTCTGCATTTATCATTACCTGACAATCATTCTCGTCCTCAACCATAATTGGATAAGTTCCTGCGGCAAGGTTTTCAAAAACACCTGTATTGTTAGTAATGCCATTAGCAGTGTATTCTAAAACTCCAGTTCCTCCAATTCCAATAATTAAAAAGCTTCCGTCATCTTGACCATTACATCCTACATTTTCAACATTAGAAATAGTAGCTTCTATCTCTATTGGTTGATCAATATTGGAAGAGATTATTGTTGAACATCCTGTCTCATCGGTGACGACTACATCATAGGTTCCAACTGCTAAACTTTCAAATAAGCCGTTAGAGTTAGTAGTGATTCCATTATCAAAAGTATAAACTCCTGATCCTCCTGTAGCAGAAAGTTGTAGGAGTCCATTTGCTTCGCCAAAACAGGAAATGTTTATTTCTTGATCGATTTGAGTTTCTAATTCGAGTGGTTCTGTAATTTCAAAATCATAGTTACCAGAGCAATTTGAACCATCAGTCACCACTGCGGAATAAATTCCTGGGTTTAGGTTTTCAAAAAGCCCTGTCGTGTTCGTTTCTGTACCTAGTGTGTATTCGAAACTTCCATTACCTCCAGAAACGGTGAGTTGAATAAATCCATTTGATTCTCCAAAGCAAATAACTGGTGATTGATCTTGTGCAGCAATTTCTAAATCGTCAGAAGATTCGACTACTGCATTGATATTAGTACTACAACCATTTTCATCAACAGCATCAATAGAATAATCACCTTCGATCAAGCCTTCAAATAAACCTGTATTGTTAGATGCTGTATTTAAGGTGTAAGTAATATTTCCTGTTCCTCCAACTCCTTCTATTTGGATAGCTCCCGAAGCATTGCCTGCACAATTCACATCTATCACATAATCGATATTAACTTCTAAAAGCTCAGGTTCAGAAATAATAATATCTATAGATTGAGAACAATCATTTGCATCCATTGCAATAGCGGTATAAGCTCCAGGTGTTAGATTGTTAAAAACTCCATTTGTATTACTTACGCCATCGAGGGTATACTCAAAAGTAGAACTTCCACCACTTGCAGAAATAGAAAGGCTCGCATTATTTTCTCCAAAACAATTTGAAGGATCATTTGAAACTTCATCAAGACTTATGGTTTCTGGCTGATCGACTTCTACTGATTGAGATTCAGAGCATCCGTTAATATCTGTTACGATTACTTCATAAGTCCCAGCAGTAAGACTTGTAAAAATACCTGTTGCATTCGTTTCCGTTCCTAAGGAAAATTCAAAAGATCCTGAGCCACCCGTTGCTCCAATGTCAATCACTCCGTCTTCTTCTCCAAAACAATTTGGATTTTCTATATTTTCGATCATTGTAGAAATTCCATCTGGTGCTGATAAAGCAAAGAAAACCGTTCCTTCACAACCTGAATCATCGATAACGTTGACCGTATAATCTCCAGCTTCAAGGTTTGTGAATATATTTTCATTTCCATAAGCTCCACCATTGATTGCATATTGATAGGTACCAGAACCACCGGTTCCTTCTACCTCAATCATTCCATCATTAGCTTCAAAACAAGAAACATTTTCATAACTAATCGTATCTAAAACGATCGTTCCATTTTGATCTATATCAACAACTAACTCTGAGCTACAATCATTTAGATCATAAACAGAAACAGTATGAGATCCTGCTGGTAAATCCGTAAACGTAACCGTATCTCCTGACAACGTATCCGTTTGATAAACGAAAATATTACCTCCTGATCCACCGACTGAACTAAAGGTCATAGAACCTTCTGTCTGTCCTGCACAACCTGCGTCTGTTTGATCAAGTAGGTCTAGCACTAATTCTTCTGGAGCATCAATAGTCAACTGCACTCCCGTAAAGCATTGATTAGCATCTAATACTGAAATAGAATAAATTCCTGGAGTTAAATTATCAAAAACAGGTGTTGCTTGATAATTAATATCATCAATAGAATATTCGTAGCCAATCGTTCCTCCGTTTGCTTCTAAGACAATACTTCCGTTATTTTCACCAAAGCAAAGGACATTGTTTTGCTCAATGACATTTAGTTCTAAAACATCTGGCTCTGTGATGCTAAAAAGTGTTTCTTCCACACAACCATTTTGATCCAAGGTTGTCATTTGGTAATCTCCAGGTTCTAGATTAAAAAATATAGGTTGCGGTTGAAAATTTATTTGATCAAGTGTATAAGAGTAATTTGGATTCCCTCCTACCGTAACCACTGAAATCAAGCCGTCGTCATTGCCATTACAAGTTACATTAGTGATATCTTCAGGTAGCGTGATCATCTCTGTTGGCTCTTGAATAAAAGCGGTAGTTTCTACCTCACATCCATTAAGATCTTGAACAGCGATAATATGTGCTCCAGCATTTAGGTTATCAAAAATAGAAGAAGGTGAAAAAAGACCTCCATCAATACTATACTGATACCCTGGTGTTCCTCCAAAAGCACTAACGATGATAAGTCCATCAGTTAATCCAAAGCAAGTTACATCTTGTTGAGAATCTACAGAAGGAAACAATTCTGGAGCTTGTCCTATTGTCACCTCGATATCGATAACTGAACCTTCCGAATCCATTGCGCTTACAGTATGAGGACCAGCTAAAAGATCCATGAATATATTGCTAGTTTGAAAAGTCCCTCCATCGATTGCATAAGTATAACCACCTGAACCACCACTCGCTGATACCGTAACCGTTCCAGAATTTTCCCCAAAACAAAGCGCATCGGTTTGAGTAACTAGTTCTACAAAAAGTGGTGCTCCTGTTGAACCACTACAATAAGTATTGGCTGCCGTTAGTAAACTTGATCTGGAGCTATTTAAAATCTGATGCATGTAAGCATTTTGATCTTCTGTAAAAGCATTCATACAATCATCATTGACATAGTCCATATAATTCATGAACATATCTCCTCCATTACTACAAGATGGGTCGGGGTGATTAGGACAACCAAAATTAGAACCACTTTGAATTGGTGTATCTGGAAAACCGTCGTCATTTGCACAACCACCATTACCCCATACATGCCTTAATCCTAAATAGTGTCCAACCTCATGAGTAGAAGTTCTACCTAGATCATAATTATTCGTTGTACCATATCCTGGCCCGCCAAAAGTTCCGCTTGCAACTACAACACCATCGAGATTAGCAGGAGGAAGACCTCCTAGGTTTGGTAAATAAGCCCAACCTAATAGGCCACCTAAATTTGGTCCAACCCAGATATTTAAATAATTATTTCGATCCCACCCTGTTGCATTTTTAATTGCAGCTTCATTGGCACTTAAGTTTTGATTGGTTCCATACCTCGTAACGCCATCGGTATCATTACCATCAGGGTCAATCGATGCCATACAAAATTCGATTTCAGAATCTGCGGCATCAAAAACAGCTGGTGTATTTGATGCGTCGGTATTCAATCGTCTAAAGTCTTCATTGAGTACATCAATCTGAGATAAGATATGATCCATTGGAAAGTTCGATCCGGTCCCAACCGCTTGACCAGGCGGATGGACGATAATCACATGGACAGGAATCGTCACCACATCTGGCAGTAATAAACCAGGAGCAGCAGGGTTGTGTGGAATTGGATTTTGAAGACTTCGATAATATTCAGGATCGACATCTTTGATCAGTTCGGTTCGTTCTTCAGAATGACATCTCTGAGGATGTTGAGCGAAAAGTTGACATGTTGGTAATATCAACAGTAATAAGAGATACAGGACGGCCTTATTCATTTTTATAAGTTTGGCTAATTTATAAAACGGTTTATTCCTTGTTCATAAAATGAACAATCAAAATATAGGGAGATTAGGGTTTTGAAAAGGTCTATGGCAGAAAGCTAATAATACTATCAAAAATAGTAAAAAGTACTTGTTTTGAAAAATAAAGGCAAAGGAATGTTAAAAAAGTGACAAATGATATATGGTGAACTAGAAGTGAATGGCGAGGAGTGAGAAGTATGGTTGGCAGTGAGGGCTTAGGTGAGTTTTAGGGATTTTAGAAATTGTAGGCAGAGGGTATTGAAACGTTCTGCTTTTTCAAGATTGACAATATGGCCACATCTTTCAATGATTTTTAATTGTACGTTTTTATGAAGGGCCTCATACATTCTAGCTTGTTTTAGAAAGAAATGATCTTGTTCTCCCATGATTAGGACCGTTGGGATTTCAGATACCGCGTGATATAATTGCTTGAGGGTGTCGTTAAGGCATTTCCCATAAAGATCAGTCCATCGTCTAAATTCATCGTTAGTCAGATGCTTGGATTCACGGATAAAGATTTCTCTAGATTTTTTATGGTTTCTTTTAGGAAGTACGAGCCAAGCAACAAATTTGTAGAGTCTTTCAAAACCCAAGACTTCTGCCATTTTTAAACTTAAAGAAGCGACTACTCTCATCTTGGTATCTAGTCTTACGATTGCTCCAGCTAGCACAACTGAAGCCACATTGACAGGACGTAGACTTCTCATTTGCATAGCGATGATAGCCCCAAGTGAAACTCCAAGAAGGTGGACATTAGAAATTTTCAAATAATCTACAACTTCCCATACTTTATGACTGATAATATCAAAATCATAACTCTTGTCTTTATCTGTTTTGTGCTTAGATTTACCATGATCAGGAAGATCAATAACCAAGAGGTTATACTCTGCGCTTAGATCAGCCATTTGTTTTTTCCAAGTTCTAGTACTCCCTCCTGCACCATGGATAAGTAACAACCAATCAGACTTTGGATTTTCATGATGGACTTCTTCGAAATGAAGAACCTGATCTTCATCAATTACCGAACCAGAGGAATTTTGTTCAATCATATTCTTTAATAAGTAGTTGGACTAAATTATATTGGATCTGTTTTTTTTAGGCATTCTAAATTTTTCAACGTAATTACCTTGCAGTCAATCATTTATAAAAATTTCAGCATATCAAACAGATTCAACCTAATTCTCTACATCTGCATAACAAAGTAAAACTAAAGTTGTTGGAAATGTAATTCTTTTTATTTGAAGATACGGTAATAATGTTAGACTTTTGTGATCTATGAATTTAATTGTAAAATACGTTTATTTTTCTTTTTTCAGTATACTGATTTTTTTTTCTGGGTGTACCAAAGACTCTATAGAATCAAAAATCAAACTAGAAGCTTATCAAATCGAAAAAGGCTTTCAGCTTGAGGTAGCAGCATCTGAACCTTTAATTATCTCTCCAATCAATATTGACTTTGACGATCAAGGCCGATTATGGGTTTTAGAAATGTCTGGCTACATGCCCAACATAGATGGCACAAATGAAGAGGAACCTGTTGGTCGAATAATGATCCTAGAAGATAGTAATCAAGATGGTCATTTTGAAAAAGCGAAGCCTTTTATGGAAGGTCTTGTTTTGGCAAGAGCGATGAAGCTTTGTTATGGTGGTTTACTTTATGCAGAGCCACCTAACTTATGGTTTGTAGAAATCAATAAAGATAAACCTGGTAAAAAGACTTTAGTAGATGCGGAGTATGTAAATGGAGGAAATGTAGAACATCAACCTAATGGTCTCGACTTAAATATTGACAATTGGATTTATAGTGCAAAAGGTCAATTTAGGTACCGTTTAAAAAATGGTAATTGGCTAAAAGAAGAAACAACATTTAGAGGCCAATGGGGCATCACTCATGATGACGAAGGAAGACTATTTTATAATGACAATTCTAATCCGCTCTATGGTGATTTTGTCTTAGCGAATCAGCTAAATCAAAACCCTTATTTTAAAAATCAGCAAGGAGAATTTGAAGTAATTGTAAAAGACCGGAAGGTCTATCCTTTACAAGCCACAGCAGTGAATCGAGGTTATATCGACGGTGTCTTGGATGAAAGAAATTTTCTTAAAACATTTACCTCCGCTTGTGGCCCAGTTATTTATCGAGGCAATCAATTCTCTGAAGCTCATCAAGGAAATGCTTTTGTTTGTGCCCCTGAAGTCAACTTAATCAAGCGGATAGTCCTTTCTGAAGAGGATGAAAATATCGCAGGGAGTCCTGCTTATCAAAATAAAGAATTTATAATATCCGAAGATGAAGCTTTTCGACCTGTCAATATTTCAAATGGTCCTGATGGAGCGATGTATATTGTAGATTATCATAATGGTATTATTCAACATAAAGTTTATATGACGGCTTATCTTCGAGAGCTTTATTTGGAAAAAGGTTTGGATACTATAATGAACTATGGCCGTATTCTAAGGGTGAGTCAAAGCAATGAAGATGTAGTTACTTTTCAAGATAAATCGAATATAGATTTGGTCAATTTACTACAACACAAAAACGGATGGGTTCGTGATCGAGCACAGCAGATTTTAGTCTATAAACAAGCTAATGATGTTGTCGATCTTTTGAAAGAATTAGCTAAGTCAAAGGAGAAAGGTTACGGTCCTTTACATGCACTTTGGACTTTGGAAGGTTTAAATGTATTGGATCAGAATTTATTTTTAGAAATAGCAAAAAGTGATTTTCCTGAACGAGTCCAAACAGCTATTCAGTTAACCTCAAGGATTGGAGATTATACCCAAGTCGAGCGAGTATTTAGAGAAGCTTTTGATCAAAATAATCGGCAAATTGATTTGAGTTTAGCTATGAATATTACGAAGACAGGGGAGCAATCTTTTGATTTGTTAGAACATATTCTGGATCGATATCCCAATGATACTCTTTTTATAGAATCAGCATTAAGTAACCTGACTAGTAAAGAAAAACAGTTTCATTATTTCCTAACCGTTGTTCGAGGTAAACCAAATAATTACCCAATTCTTTCCTATTTGGTAAAGATTATTCAAAGGAGTAAATCAGCGCCAGTCATTAAAAAAAGTAGTCGGAATTATACGGATACTAAAACAGCAGGATTAAAACTATACCGACAACATTGTGCTGCTTGTCATGGCGAAGGAGGTAAAGGCATCAAAAATCTTGCTCCTCCGATTTACGATTCTAATTATATAAAAGGAGATAGTGAAAAATTAATCCTCTTAGTCCTACATGGTTTGCAAGGTCCAATTCATGTAAATGGTAAGCCTTATAATTTTAGCGCTGTCATGCCTGGATTGAAAGACAATAAAGATCTTTCTAATCAGGATATTGCAAATATTTTATCTTTTGTTCGAAATGCATTTAGTAATGAGTCGGAAGATGTGAAAGCCGAGGAGGTGAAAGCTGGAAGAAGCAAACGGCCGAAGGGTAAAATGTATACGGAAGAGGAGTTGATCAAGTAATTAACGGTCTCCGACTTACCTCTTTAATTTCTAAAACACTAATAGGATTTGTGGATTATCGACACTAAACTGTTTTAACTGCATTTTAAGTTTTTCTGAAAAGTTATTCTGCTCTATACAAACCATTTTAAGATTAGTCGATTTTCTCATCCAATTTAATAATTCGATCCCTCCTTCATCACTTATACCACAATCAACTAAGCCTAGTTCATGTAAAGAATTGGGTAGATTATTTGTTAATGCTATTGCTCCTAAATTACCCAATAAAGAATTATAACTAAAACTTATTGATCTAATGAGCTTGTGTTTGTTTTCTTCCTTTTGCTTTAGGCAATTGATGATAGAAATTAAGTCAGATGAATTCAAGGCTAGGTTTCTGAGGTTTAAAGTATGAATAGAGGAAGACGAATTCTCCAATATTTTAGCTTTCGCTAAACATTCTTTATTGCCAATTTTCCTCAAAACGGTTGCGATATTTATTAGAATACTACTCTTATTCATTTCGTTTTTTTTGAAATTTTGGTATTGAGTTCTTGGAATAACTGGGTATACTTTTTAATAATTTTTAAGGTCTCTTCATCTTTTTCATAGACAGAATACCAACCTTGAAATTCGTGAGGAGGATCGCCAATAAAATCATCTCCTTCTTTCCATATTGCCTTTGGAGTATCAGGTCTCCCCTCTCCTCCCCAAGCCCAAAAATTACAAGCAGCCATTGCGGTTTTTTCTTTAGCTTTTTGATAGATCATATCGAACATCAAATCAAAATATTTATCTCTCCATTGAGTAGCGGAAGATGGGTCATGACTATCTAAATCTCTGGCAATTCCAAACTCTTCAAGAACGATTGGTTTACCATATTTTTGAGCGACAGATAAATGATGATCAAAATATTTTTTCGCTTTTCTGATTGCTTTAGGAAAAGAGGACTC
This sequence comes from Devaleraea mollis, assembly GCA_032361265.1. NCBI lineage: Eukaryota > Rhodophyta > Florideophyceae > Palmariales > Palmariaceae > Devaleraea > Devaleraea mollis. The sequence continues at coordinate 10,254 of JAULCF010764572.1, read as the reverse complement.
TGGTTTTTCAGGATTATACCATTGCCAATTTTGTATCCACAGATGAAAAGTAAAGTAGTCTATATTTTCATCATCATGATCTTTCCCAAACTTATTCCCGATGGGCCACGGTGTCTCTCCTTCGCTTCCAATAGAAACCAAATGATTTGTATCCAACGATTTGATCAATGCGGCAGTTTCGCTAATCCAACGGCGGTACTTCCTTGGACGCAGCATTCCTCTCGGCTCATTACAAAGTTGCCAAGCCATGATCGTCGGATCATCTTTGTATTGCTTTCCAGTAAATAAATTAGTCCGATTGATAATCGTCTTGACATGTTGCCAATAAAGATCTTTGGCTTTTTTTAGTTTATAAAACTTTGAAGTGTACAAGCTATATTTTGTCCATCCTCCATCTGCCGGATCAGGATAAGGAATTGGTTTCCCAGTAACCCAATTGACATATTGTGCCATCCCCCCAGACCAAGCCCAATAGTTATTTAAACAAACTACGGCATGAAGATTTCGCTTAGCCATTTCAGATAATAAAAAATCCAAGCCTTCTAATAATTCTTGATCATAAACTCCAGGCGCGCTCATCAAAGAGGGTTTCATTCTCCAAGGTTCTGTATCGGGGCCTTCACTCGCTGCCATGATACGAAGGTTATTAATTCCTAGTTCTTTGAATCGATCTAACTCTCGAATTAATCGTTGGCGATTTCCACTAGCACCTTTTGATCCTAGGTTAATACCATACCAAAAATTAGTACCAAGATAATAATAAGGTATTCCTCCTTTTTCAAAATGATTATCTTTTACTTGAATGAAATCCTGAGCCATTATGGTGTTGGTAAGAATAAGGAAAAGGAAAATTTTTATACCAGGCATTGAGATTTTGAGATAGCTTTAATGAGAGTGGCAGGTTTTAAAAACTTACTAAACTCTGCCCCTATCAGGTGCTAAAGTTTAGTAAATTTTTAAATTAAGAAACCTTCCTATTATTTCTGAACGACAAGACGTCGTACCCCTACAGTTCCTTTTTCTGTTACGATGGTAACGAAATAAATACCAGCAGGTAATTGATTAAAGTTTAATCCTTTGCTAACATTTTGAACAAACCCTAAATCCTCTTGATGAATAATTTGACCAAGTGGATTGAACATTAAAAGTTTAGCATCTTTAGATTCTGTAAAATCCAAAGAGATTGTAAATGCTCCATTCGAAGGATTCGGAATAATATTAAAATTTTCAATAACAGAAAAGTCAATTGCATTAAGCGGATCATTTACTTCTATTGGTTTTCTAACTGACATTTTACAACCATCATTATCTGTCACTTCAAGGTAAATGATATAATCTCCAGGAGTGTTGTACGTATAATTTTCCATTGCATTAGTCAGTGTATCTCCTGCTTGAGGAATCCATAAATAAGTAGCTGACGTGATATCCACGATCGCTTCCATAGAAACAGAAGCCCCAACATTAACGATGTCGTCAGAAATATCTGCGTCTAATGTAAATGGAATATCTGAAACAGTAGCCGTAGCTCCAGTCGCAATAGAAGAACCTAGAACATTTGTGATTTCCAATTCAATATTATAAGTACCTGATGTTTGATAATGATAATCTAAATTCGGTGTATTCGTAATGATCGTATTTCCATCTCCAAGATTCCAAGTATAATTAAAATTACCAACCGGTGTTGCACTAAGAGATATCGTGTTATTACAATTATCGTCTTGCTCAAAAGAGAAAGCAGCATCAATTGGAGGATTTGCGCTATTACAAGACCAAGCAATTTCAAATCCATTGAATGCACCGATAGCATTAGTAACAAACCTAAGGGTAATTGCTCCTCCTGTGGAATTTATAACTAAATTACTACTGACACTTCCAGTATAAGTACCAATAAGTGGAGCTAAAGTGTCCGCTCCATCAAAGACTAAAAGATAATCAACAATTGGTTGAACTTGGAAGGAGTTAAAAGTCAAGCTAACAAAGTCTACTCCTTCAGGAGCGATAGTCACGATATAATCTGAGTTATTTGCATATAAGTCATCTGGTCCACCTTGATCATAAAGCAACCCATTACAATTCGTCAATAAAGAAGATCCGGTTTCTCCTAAAGTTAAGGTATCACAGTAATTTACAAGAATCAATTCATCCTGAGTAAGAGAATCACAACCTAAATCATTACAAGCAACTAAAGAAACTTCATAAACTCCTTCTTCAGAATATTGGTAGAGTGGAGAACTTTCTGTTGAAGTATTTCCATCTCCAAAATCCCATAACCAAGTCGTTGGAGTGTTGATTGTTTGATCATTAAATTGGTAAGTCCCATTACAAAAATCTTCTGCTTCGACTGCAAATCCTGTCTGGGGAAAAGGTAAGACAATCATCTTAACTGGAAAGCCAATATTCAATTGATTAAGGTCTCCTGTTTCTACCTGAAAGATAAAAAAGTAGGTATTAGCAGCTAAACCTTGAGCATCAAAACTTACATCAACAGTCAAAGATTCATTAGGTGATAACTCTCCGGATTGACCACTCATGGTATACCAAGGTTGAGGACTATCAGAAAAATCATAATATAGATTTGCATTTCCTTGATTCGTTAGATCAAAAGACATATCCAACGTTTCTCCTGCATTTAAAGTAACACAAATAGAATCTGGGTTGAGTAAAGCAATACCACCAGCGATTACTGTAATCTCCATAGTCGTCATATCTTCTCCGATACAATTGACAATATTTTGAGTAACGGTATAAGTTCCTGGCTCCGTATATTGATGTACTGGCTCTGCTTCTTCAGAAGTAGTTCCGTCACCAAAATCCCAAAAGTAAAGTCCAGGAGTTGTTGAATTGTCTATAAATTGAACAGGAGCATTGAGCGATACATCTGTACTTGCAACGGAAAACGCTGCGATAGGAGGATCTACAATTGCACTATTCGGAGAATAAGTAAGAACGAATCCAGAAAGGGAATCCAGATTATCATCCGATGTAAAATGTATCGTCACTACTCCACCTGTAGTCTCCAAGGTTTGTCCAAGTCCAATCGAACGTCTATACTGTGCAAGGACAGGAGCACTTGTGTTTGGTCCATCATAAACTCTAACATAATCACCACCTCCTAATGCAAATTCATTGAAAGTAATTAACAGAGGATCATTCGTTGGCGGATCTATGACTACTAAAGAATTAGCAAGAGTATCATAAAATGATAAGCCTCCTGGATCTAGTACGGTACCTGTACATTCGGTCAACAATATCGTATCCACAAGACCTAAGGTTAATGCCGAACAGATCTGATGAGATTCATCTACAATGATATATGAATCTTTTGAAACCGTCTCTGTAGAACCATCACAAAAAGTCAAAGTCAATGATACATCATAAGATCCTGGCATCATGTACGTATGGATTGGACTAAATTCTGTACTTGTGTTTCCATCTCCAAAATCCCAAACTACACTTTCATAATTATTACTGTTATTGATAAAAGGAATAGTTACAGGAGCTTCACAAAATATTCTTTGAGCTAGAAAGTCTGCAACCACTTCATCACCAATTGGTGAACCTACCCCTACTGCATGCCATGCATTTACAGTTGCTTCGTATTCAGCAGAACAAACACCAAATAATTCTATAGCACTAAGGCCAGCATAATAACCAGCATCTTGGTAATCAGAACTTGGAGTAAGATATGTAGTCAAGTTTCGGTAAGCAACTGCCAAAGCTTTTTCCCAACCGATACCTTGTACCTCATATGCATCACCATTATCGTTAACCCCTGTACCTCCAACAGACAACAAATAATACCAATGATTCTGAACACCGCTATTAGAATGAACTCCTCCTGCATCTCCATTTCCATAGGTCCAATTATCTCCAAAGAAAGTATCTGGATGGTCAAACTCTCCTGGATCTTTTGCATCACGAATTCCGTTACCATTTGAAGTAGCATCTTCACCAATCAACCAATTTGCATCATTAGGTCTAGCGTAGAAATCAGTTGCGATACCAAAAATATCACTGAAAGATTCATTCAACGCACCGGGTTCATGAGTATATATTAAGCCTGCTGTATACTGTGTCAAGCCATGAGTAAATTCATGTGCAACAACATCTATTGTTGTCAAAGGTCTATTTAGAGAACTAGTAGGATCGCCGTCGCCATAAAAAGATGCTGATCCATTCCAAAAAGCATTGGCGAGATTGTTATCATAATGAACGTAACAAAGCAAAGGCAAACTATCATTACCTTCTTGTAAAACAGTTCTATCAAAAAGAGAATCTAGCATCAGGTAAAATTGTTCTGATGCGTAATGTGCATCCAATGCATGTCTATCTTCAAATCCAAATTCAAACCCCCAGTCAGTATCTTCATGAACAAAATCAACAGCTTCATTCGTGTTGGTTTGATTATTCATATTCAAAGTGATAATCCCATTTCCATAAGTAGACTGGCGAAGTAAGAAAGCATCCGCAGCTACTTGCTCTGTCAATATAGTTTGGACTCCGCTGTATACCGTTCTTGCACTGGAAGGAACATCCATTTCACAGATTCTGTTTTCCTCTGCGATAATTTCTCCAGATTGTGCATCTACATAAACCCAAGATCTATGGTGATGTCCATGGTCTATTGCATAGATATCCATTTTATAAGCCAATCGAAAATCTTTGCTTTTAAAATTGAAACCTTCTTGGACCCATACTAACTCAGGGTCTGGATATTCAGAAAGTGTTTGGCGAATTTCTCCTCCGTGATTCATTTCCCAACCATAAGTTGCATCTGGAAATGGACTTAATCCAATAGTCAAAGCAGACGCTTTGGAGATGCTTGCTTGGTCCGTATTATTTTGTATTTGAGAAAGTTGACCATTCATGGATTCCACTTTTCCATTTCTAGTATGAAAAATGTAAACTCCACCGATAACTGGTTTTCCATTTACCAATTGTTGGTACTTATGATGTGTCATTCCTAAACGATCAGTGGAAGAGCTAATTGCTTCGAAGGTCGTCTCTCGATTAAGGATCGTGTTTTTAGAAAGGTAATCTAATGCGACTTCTAAAGTAGGTTGAGCTTCTAATCTGAATTGAATGTGTCTTGGGAGCTCCGTATTTTCATCTAATCGTACGCGTTCTGCTCCGGGAAATAAACTATGAGCATTGGCTCCTACTAAGGTCTGAGAGAATCCAGTTGTCCATATTAAACTGGCAAATAATAACAGGGTAATTCTTGTAATCATGTAATAAGATTTCGGCAGTAATGATTGATTTTTTCAAAGATGAAACAAGATAGGAAAGAGAAAGTTCTTGGAAGAGGTTTTCATATTAAAAAAAGGTAGAAATGTCGTTAAACGAAAGGCAGCAAGCATTTTGGGATGTCGAATAGCTTTAAAAGCGTGGAATCTACTTTTTAAGGGGCGTAAGGTAAGTACTGAAAAAGGGGTTGAGCAGAGAGCTGAAAGCGCAGACATATTAAAACGAGGAGGAGAATATTTTCCAGTTTCAAAATTCTTCTAGAACTTTAATACTAGTTTTCTAATTATCTCTCATCTAGATCGTAACGATCACAACGTTAAGCATTTGCATAAATCACCATTCCTACTCCAGCAACAAACAAGAGAAAGATCAATCCACTTAAAGCAACACCTGAAATTTTAACTAAGGTCCATGATTCTTTAAGATAGATCGTAATAAAACTAAACACGAAACTCAAAAATCCCAGTAAAACGTAAGCCAGAGCAAAAAGGATAATCGTCCAATTCATTCCTTCATTTATTGATACAACAGCATTATAAACGGCACTACGAATGTAAAATACCATCCCGATTATTGAACAGATTGTTAAGATAGCAGATGCTAAAGTTAGTCTTGCAAAGGTTTGCTTTTTGATTTTATCATCTTGATGATCTAAAATATTTTCCATTATTAGTTTGAGTTTTTAAAAGAAGACTACCCGATAGTGCTATATTTTGTGTTGATAAAAAAATTTAAACCTACGGGGTTTTAGTCCAAAATCTCATTTAAAGCTTAGGCTTTGTATCTATTTTGAAACAAGACCCCGTAGGTTTTCGAGCGTATCAACATTTCAAAAAACATCAGAGAGTATTAATATTCCAAAAAAGAAAAGAAGAATAGTAAACTCATTAGCGGATATCTTTTCGGAAGATCGAAACCATCGGACTTTGTTTCCTTTCATAAGCCAAGAGCACATAAATACTCCCCAAGCTAAAAGATAAAAAAGGATATCGATCAAATCATAGGTTCCGTCAGTAATATGAAAATATTGAAAAACCTCAATAGATACTGCTCCAATAAGAGGAATTAAACAAAATAAAAGTCCTTTGCCATTTTTGGTAATAAAAATAGATAAGAAAGAATAAACCCATAATGCACCTGGCAAATTATAAACAATCCAATTAGCTGCATTAATCTGACTGGAAAAGAAAGAGTGAGGGATCCATAGACTGACTAGCTTATTGATAGCTATATCGTGAGGTCTAAAAAACAAATAAATGGACAAGCTTAGAAACATTGGAAGAATGACATTCCATACTTGTTGATGTTGAATCTTATTCATTCTAATCGTTCGCATCTTATAAAATCATTCTTTGTTTTCTAGTAAAAAGGAAGTACTCAATGAATGTCTGCCCCATTTGAAAGTAGAACATGATTTAATAACAATAAACTATTTGTATTGTTTTATTCTTCGAATGCTATTCTAATATCATAACCCTATCTTATAACCAATCCCCATTCCCCAATCCTGATTTTTGACATCAAGGTTATCATAATCGATACCATCTAGAAGTCCTTTTGGATTCCACTGATTATCTTGAAAACTAAGATCTAAATAAAAAGCATTGCTTCCCTTTGTTACGAATGCAAATCGTAATCCTGTTTCAATAAAATTACTTGATGACAATTCGAATTTTTGATCATCGCCGTAACGATTTCCATCATAAACACCCGAAGAATACCTTGTCTGTCCTATAGAAATAAATGGCTGTATTTCCATTATTCTGGAAACATGGATACGCAACCCAAGACTAGCTCCGTATAAGAATCGATGGATGTCATGTCTATCAAAATTTGTCTCTACCAAAACGTTTTCTTTTATACTAATAGAACCATTGGGGGCAACTATTCTTTCACGTTCACCAAACCTAACATTAAGATATGAAGTGTAGGAATAAGCGTTTTGATAATTTGCATTTAAAGAAAGTCGGATCAATTTGGTGTTATAAGAAAAACTAGTTCCAATATTTTTCTTAGTAAAATTAATGCTATACCAAGTAGGAAAACCAATATCCAGATCATTATACCAGTACCTTAATCTACCAGTAGTAACTCCAAGTTCTATTTCTGTAGAAAATCGATTAATAATTTTTAATTTTTGATCATGACCAAAACTTTTTGCCTTTTTCTGTTTAGGAACTTTAAGCCACATCTGTTGCTTAGGAATATTTATATTATTTGGCTTTATGATTACTTCATAGGGTTTACTAGAAGCGAGTAACTGCACTACTTCCCTTGAGCTATCAAATTCACGATCAAGGTTCATATCTATAAAAAAAGTAACCTTCTCAGTTGTATAATCCTCTGCCAACCAAATGATCACCGCATCTTCATCTGCCTCTACCCCATTGATTAAGCCAATCAAAACCGTTATATCTCTTGAAGAAATAGAAAAAGGAACTTTAATGGTGATAAAATCAGGAGCGACTAATTGCGGATTCTTCGTTTTAAAATGTCTGAGATCTATGCTTTCTCCTTTATAAGGATAATCATAAAAAGTAATGTCCTCAATAGAAGATTTACCTTTTCGTTTTTGCCCAATCTCGTGAGGCAAGAATAAGGATTGTGAAAATCCTATTCCAAAACATAACATCAAAAAAGAAGTCAAAATGTATCTCATTCTTATCATATCTAATTATACTTTTCATTGAAGTTGTTCAAGAATGTCTTCTGAAATTAGTTGCAAGCAGGTCCTTACTTTTATATAATTCTACTAAAAATCTTGAACGATTTGTATTAAGCGGTGTAGAGGCTTAAAGATAAACATTAAATTGAACTTTTGCATGAGGTATAAGTGATTCAAGCTGTTAAACCTTTAAGCACCTATCTGCTTTGTCAGCTAGGCATTAAACCATCTAATATAAAATGAAAAATTTTCTAATTCTATCTTTGTTCTTGGTTTCTATATCTTGTCAGCCTTCAAAGGAAAATATGAATCCTATAGAAATAAAAACTAAAATTATAGATTCCTCAGATACTACTTTCGGATATTATCTCGCTGTAAGGCCTACAAGCAAAGAAATCAGAGGAACATTAGTATTATTGCCAGGTTTTGGTCAACGCTCAGAGGACATTTTTTTAGATACTAAATTACATGAGTATGCTAGTAAAAACGGTTTACTGACCATTGGTTTTTCAGCAGAGGCAAGGCTAGCAGCAGATAGTTTAGTCCAAGAAAAACTAAACCTTGTATTAGAAGATGTCCTTTCAAGATATGGTGTTGATAAAAACAAATTTGTACTAGGAGGTTTTTCGGCAGGCGGAGGAATAGCCTTGAGATATGCAGAATTATGTAAACAATATCCTGATCGTTTTCCGATCAATCCGCAAGCTGTTTTTATGGCTGATTCTCCAGTTGATCTTTTCCATAATTGGAACCTAAGTCAAGAAAATAAAAGAAATAATTTTTCTAAAATATCTGTAGAAGAAGCAGAATGGATTGAAAAAGTATACCGACATTATTATGAAGGTACACCTACCGAAACACCTGAAAAATTTATTCCTCTTAGCCCTTTCTCAATAGATAAAAACTACGGAAAGAATGAGACTTACCTAAAAGATGTAGCTGTTAGAGCTTACCATGATGTTGATATAAATTGGAGGCTTAAAAACAGAAATCAAACGGTACGGTTTGATAATTACGTAGCTACTTCTGAATTGATTAATCGTTTAATGTTACTAGGTAATGAGCAAGCTGAATTCATTCAAACTTTTGATACTGGATATCGTAGAGATGGTAGTCGTCATCCTCATTCTTGGTCAATTATCGATGAAGAAGAATGTTTGGAATGGATTAATCGAGTATTGCAAAAAGGTTAAAAAAAGATCCTAAAAAATAAGTTAACCAAAGGTCATGTTTTAGATTAATACCTAGAATAAATTCAGTTACGTTCTCCTTTAGTTATATACCTTTGAGCTATGAATGATCGAATAAAAATTATCAATAAAGAAATCCTTTCGGATAACTGGTACGTCTTGAATAAATATATTTATGATTATCAAAAAGCAGATGGAACTTGGGAGACTCAAAATCGAGAAGCTTATGATCGTGGAAATGGAGCGACTATTTTGTTGTATAATAGAAAGAGTCAAAAGGTAATCCTTACCAAACAATTCAGACTACCGACTTATGTCAATGGTAATCCTGATGGAATGATGATTGAAGCTTGTGCAGGTTTATTAGATAAAGACAATGCAGAAGATTGTATTAGAAAAGAAACGGAGGAAGAAACGGGTTATCGAATTTCGAAGGTAGAAAAAGTATTTGAAGCGTATATGTCGCCGGGGTCTGTAACTGAGATTCTTTATTTTTTCATTGCAGAATATGAGGAAGACATGAAAGTCAGTGATGGTGGTGGTTTGGAAGAAGAACAAGAAAATATTGAGGTTTTAGAACTCCCTTTTGAAAAAGCTGTAGCGATGATTTCAAGTGGTGAAATCAAGGATGGAAAAACAATTATGCTTTTACAGTATCTTCAAATTCAGGGATTCATGTAAAATACCATTTCAAAAAGCTTCTGCGACGTTTATTATTTCTTCAAAAACCACACAGATAAGTTATTTTATTTACAAATAAAAATACTTAGATTTCATTGAATTTCGGATCATGCTCTTTTACATTCTAGAGCTTTGAATGTGGTGAGATAATTTGTAATTAGGTTAAAAAATTGAAAGCGACTTAAAACGCTTCTATTCTTGAAGATAAATTTATAGCTATTAAACTCTTTTCAAAGTGTAACAGTAATTCTTGTAAGTTTTTATAATTAGGTTTTGTTTGGAATACCCACTCCAAATTTGATAATTGAAAATCATTTCCAAATTCAAATTCAAAATCAGTTTTCATAGTATAAGAAATACCCGCATTGGTATAACCCCCTTCTTGTCTTGAAGCAAAAAAATCAGAAATGGCTCCGTTGGTATAATGTAAAATTCTTTTTGGATCTATTTTATCTTTTTTACATTCTTTGA
>JAULCF010763461.1:0-20762 GCA_032361265.1 Devaleraea mollis | reverse complement strand
GAGATCAATTTAGTGTAGATATTCTGGATTACAATCCAGGGATGTTTATAATAGAGTTGAATAATGGAGAGCAGTATGCTAAAGCCAAGTTTGTGAAGCAGTAGCTTGTGAACCAGTAGTTTCATTGGATTAGCTTTTACTGCCAGCCTTGACTATTAACTTTTGGCTCTTTTTAAGCTTTTTTCAAGGTATTAGGAACAAAAAGAGTCATTTAGCTGTTTTTAGATCTGAAAGCAATAACGATTAGACTTGTGTAGAGTGAATTTTATACTATATTTGCAATCCAATATGAGCAAAGGTTCATATCAACTAGATAAAAATAACGATAAATATATCGCGGCGTGGAGCAGTTGGTAGCTCGTCGGGCTCATAACCCGAAGGTCGTAGGTTCAAGTCCTGCCGCCGCTACAATATCCCTTGTAAGTCATTGATTTGCAAGGGATTTCTTTTTTCTAGTTGTCATTTTGGGCGCCGTATTTAATATTTCTTATCTAATCTTCCCTTCCTCAAAATAACATGATTTGGATTTAGATGTTGGTGAAAGCATATTCCAGCCAATTAATGTGTAACCATAATATTTTTACTCATAACATTCAGCTTATTGTTTCCTGCGAAAAATATCAAAGAGTAAGCTCCAGTATTAAAACTACTTAAGTCCATTTCCAAGATTGAAACATTATTTAATTCGACATCTTTGACTATTACCCCAGTTGTGAGCTCAATTAACTTTAAAACTCCACTTATCGGTTCGCCAAAATTAACTTCACAAATATTGGCAACTGGATTTGGGGAAACATCAAGTGTAAAAGATTCTAATTCAAGATTATTTACTATTGTTGTTGAGTCAAGGAAATTAATGAAAGGGCAATCATCTGTCCCATCAAGACAACCATGTTCATTTACTTTTAGCATCCATCCTTTGGTTATTCTCGAATTAGAAAATGTTTCCGATGAGGCACCTAAACCTATTAATGATTGATCTTCCATTTCATCTAATGAATAAATATATTGAGATTTATTATTAATACCTTCACCAATTTCAACATATATTTTTTGCCATAAGAATTCACCTGCTGAACTAAATTTTGCAATAAAACAAGTTGAATTCCACCAAATCTCTTCGTCAAATCGCGACCAATCTAATACACCGCTGATGTAAATCTCGTCTTCATTCGAAACTAACAGATGTAATGAGTTAAATCTAAAGGCCAATATATTATGCTCTTCTTCAAAATCAGTATCTCTTATTCTGGAGATCCACAATGCCCCTTCATAGTCGATGTGCCCGTTTTCTACTTCGCCAGCTTCAATTCCGTTTCCAATAAGTGTCTCAGGATCGGTATCAGCAAATATTGTATTGCCTATACTATTGAAGCCAATAAGTGATGGACTTAATCCTTTTGTGTTTCGATTATCTGTATGGAAAATTGTATCAATTCGTTCATCTTGAATATTTAGTGAATACAAACAATATCTATCAGTAGGGAGAAAATCTGATATTTCACCGACATCTTCAATTACTGAAAAATAAACCAAAGAATCGACTCCTTCTTTTTCAAAAACCTCCCAGATTACTGTTCTTCTATACCCCAATTCAATTTGATCCCATTGCCTTAAAAATACTTCTTCTCCATCAAGATTAATAACCCTTACATAACCCACAAATCTAGTTTTATTGGGGTCATACCCAAATCCTGTTATGTAAATTAATCCTTGAATGAGATCTATATTTGTCGCCACTTGAGTCTGATAATATTCCGTACTTAATTTCAAATATTGTTCTTCAATGAAATTCCCTAGAGTATCAATGGTAACTAACTTGAAGAATTTGTCATTAGTAGGTATTTGTCTTTTTCCTAAAATATAGACTTTATCATCTTCTACGGTAAAACTTTGAAAAGGAACAAAAAGAGAGTCTAACTTATATGCCCATACCAACTCTCCACCTACGTTGTATTTATGAAATTCCGAGTAACATGCTGAGACTTGAAGATCACAATCCACAGTGAAATTTGAATATATTGAATTATTAAATTCTTCAGACCCTGTTATAGAACCATTAGCTTCAGGATCTGAAAATACATTCAAGTCTTTTTCAAAGCCTTCAGATTGCCCATAAACCTGGCCAATCTGAAGGAAAATTATGATAATTGTTAATTGTGTTAATCTCAATTATTTCATTTTAATTACTTTGAAAATTTTGCTCTTTCCTGGAGGTATTGGAATATTTACAATATATACCCTATCATTTTCTCTACTCAAATCCAAAACGTTTATGCCATTATTTATTTCTTTTTTAAAACCAAAGTGCCTGATGAGTCTTATAAATATATGTCTAATATTCCATAATTGTTTATGATTTTCAAGGCAGGAGATTTATACGAGGCTTAATTAAATGACAAAGCGCTTTATCCGCCAGCTGGCGGAAGTAGGTTCAAGTCCTCCCACCCCTACAATATCCCATATCAGTCATTGATTAACAAGGGATTTCTTTTTGTGGGTGCCATTTTAAAACATACCAAAGAAGTTCAACAATCTAATAAGCAGTTATACCCACTTCTTTATTTATAGAATACTATTCATCAATCAGATCAAAATTGATAACAAGTATCTCAATACTTCTTCGTTACATTACTCCCATCATCAAGCTGATCTTAACTTCTGCTTATGAATTATATAAATCCAACATTTTCACATAGCCATGCAACCATCCATACCCTATCCCCCTCTTTAATTACATAAGACGCAACTAAGACCTTTACTCTGCACCTGCATAAATAATTGCTGAAGCAGTATACCGAGAGCCTTTTTCTTGCGTTAATAAGTCATAAATCAAGACCGCATCATATTTTTTCTAACTCTGAAGTGATTTAGAAAGCATGCACAGCATTTGTTTAAAGGCCACTGAAACCAACGCTGCTCATCAACTTTATTACTTCTCTTAAAACAATCATTTATTATGAAAAAAATGTCCTATTTTATTTTAGGTTCCTTAGTACTGTTCATGTTTTCATGTACAAAAGACAGTGGGTCTATTGAGCTAACTTATTTCAAGGCTGAAGCCGTGTATGGCGACCTTGAAGAGTCAAGAGCAACTGCCCTTAATGCACCAGCTATTGAAATTGAAAATCCGGCTAAGATCTACATCGGAGAAGATTTCATTCTTATTGGTGAAGAAGGAAAAGGTGTTCATGTTATAGACAACAGCAATCCTTCCAATCCAACTTCAACTAATTTCATAAACATCCCTGGAAACAGAGAGTTTTATGTTGAAGGAGACAAGTTATTTGCTGAGAGTATTTATGACTTTATGAAAATTGACATTAGCAATCTTTCCAATGCTGTCTTGGAATCTAGATTAAATGATGTGATCGCACAACCTAGCTACAATGCTGCTGGGGATGCACTTATTAAATTTGAATTTACCGAAGTTACTGAGAAAGTAGACCTTGGTTCTACGGTATACAATGCTGCTCAGAATGACAGCTATGTTTATTACGATTACCTTGATAATGTTATTCCTAAATCTGCAGTACCTTCTTCTTTCGCTGGTACAACAGGTCAAAGTGGAACTGTAAACAGAGTGGCTGTTAATGGTGACAACATGTACTTAATCAACAAACATGATCTTATTGTATTAGAAGATGATGGCAACAGCATCAATCTTTTGTCAAAGGACAGAATTGCTTGGGGTAATAACCTTGAAACAATTTTTGTTCACGAAGACGCTTTGTTTTTAGGTACAACCAATTCAATGGAGGTTTGGGATGTAGAAACACCTGCTTCTCCAAGACTATTGGATGACTATAGACATGCTACTTCATGCGACCCTGTATACCCTAAAGGAGACTTTGCTTACGTTACTTTACGTACAGGTGATGAAAGACTGTGTCCTGGTGATGTTAATTCATTGGTAACTGTTAACATTGAAAACTTTACGAGTGTTTTTGAAACAAGTCAAACAGAAATGATCTCACCTTTTGGGATGACTTCTCAAGATGACGTTCTCTATGTAGGCGAAGGAGAAAATGGTCTCAAAATGTTTGATATCACTAACCCTTCAACACCAAGTTTGATCAAATTTGATCAGACAATTGAAGCATACGATATTATTACACACCCTAGCAACAGCAGCCAAATTTTAATCGCTGGTCCTGATGGACTTAGTCAATATATGATTGAAGGCGAATTTGACTTCTTACTAGAAAGTACTATTTCATTTTAAGATGAAAAAGAATATCATATTCCTTCTCCTGACATTATTTATGTCAGGAGAAGTTTTCTCTCAATCTTCTCGTTCAAAAAAACAGAAGAAAGTGCGTACAGCGCAAGTAGAGGAAAAGCCAACAAATGAAATAAATACAGAACCTACGGTTCAAGGAAAAGCTAGAATTGACACCAAGGATGGTGCAATGTATCTAGGAGATTATATTTGCGAAAGCGAAAATGGCTACTCGATCAAAATTATTAATGGAGATACCATCACATTAGGAAGGAAGGAAATAAGAAAAGCATTAACTCCTCAATCAGCAATCGTCTTTGATAAAGGAAGATACCATCCAATTAAAGGAATGTTCATACACTACTCTATTGGATCAAATGCTGGAAATAGCGGCGGAGGATTTATTGCTGATGTAGGATTAGGCTATAGGCTTACTAAAAAATTGGAAGTTACCTCTGGTATAGGATTCCTAGGAACTTCATTATCTGTTATTCCAACAGCCAATCCTTGGGGAGAATACAAAACATTTTTTCCAGCATACCTAGGTTTAAACTATAACCTTACACATAACCGAGTCAGGGTATTAACTTCAGCAAAAGCCGGGTTTTCATCATCTCCCATTGATGGTCTCAATGATATTTTGTGGGGAGGGACAGGCATCTCTACTTCAGGAGGTGTTTATTTAGAACCTGGTGTAGGCTTAAGCTTTGCATCTAAAAGATTTGGACGATCAAGTATCTCAATTACTCAGATTTTACAACGAACAAATATAACTGTGAACTCAGTAGATCGATTTGATAATTTGGTTACTGGAGAAGGTAAAATGTGGATATCAAGAATAGGATTGAGGTTGACAACAACCTTATTTTAAAGACTAGTTCATATTAAAAACAAACTCAGACTTATTGTAGGAGGGTTATATCTCCTACTATAGTCTTGGTTGTTTTATCCTTGAAGGTGACCTTAATATAATAAACATAGACTCCGTTTACCAGTTCAAGTCCCCCTTTAGTACCATCCCAACCTTCTTGGACATCAACTCCTTCAAATAATAAAGTACCCCATCGATCATATATATTCATCTCATCAATCGATAAAAGATCAGGCCCAAAAATTGTAAAGAGATTATTTCCATCCTGGGAGTCAGGAGTGAAAACATTTGGGACATATAACTTAGTACTAGATTTTACTCTTAATTCAAATGTATCTAAGATTGAACATTCTGGATGGTATTGTATTTCTACCTCATATAATGTTGTCTCTTGTGGAGCAACTGAAACTGTTGGGCAATCAAGACATAACAAAGTCCTAGTACTATCTTGTTCATACCAATTAATAGTGGCATCTACACTAGAAGGTAATTCAACATATAAATCAATAGAAGTACCTGAAATAATAAATGGATATTGAATTAATTGGTAGTCTGGTATAGGTGCATAAAGTTCAGTTCTCTGAAATAATCGTCCTGTACATCCGACTGGAGATAAAACTGCGATTTCTTCTTCTCCAACCAATGCTGGATCACAAGTATATAAAGTATCCATTTCGATGTACTCTATTCTTTCTGTAACAGTAATGCTATTCTCTTTATCGCATCCTATCGGACTTGAAATAGTAACAAAGTATTCACCTGGTTCAGTTACCTCAATATTAGGAGTAGTTTCTCCTGTACTCCATTCAAATATATTATACTCGTTAAAGGCAGTCAGTACAGTAGACTCGCCAAAACAAAAAATGTCGTCGCCTTGTATTTCTGGAACTTCTAAAATGATCTCTTCAATGACGAATGTATTCTGAGATTCACATCCATCTTCATTGACGACAGTAACTGAATACTCACCACCTTCATCAACAATAATAGAGGATGCATTAGATCCATTACTCCAAGTATAAGCGGTAAAAGAGTTTTCTAAAACCAATTCTGCTTGGCCTCCTTCACAAAAAGCCTCCTCTCCTAAGATTGAAGGAAAAAAGGAATCATTTAAATCAACAGTAAAAAAAGCATCAGCAGTACAACCATCATCGTTGGTCGCCGATACAAAATAAACTCCTGGCATATCTATGATAATTTCAGATCCTGTATCTCCAGTACTCCATACAAAAGATGTATAGTCTCCTTCCACTGATAACATTTGTAAGCCGTCAAAACAAATAAAAGGCTCTCCAAGTATCTCCGGTTCTTCAAAATCATAAAATGCCAAGTCAACCATGATAAATGAATCACATCCATTGGCAGAACCTCCCCAGACCGTATCAAGACCTGAAGGGTTATTAATATCATAGTCAATATTATTTATGGAAACAGAATAGTCTGGACAAACAGTTTCTTCCAGCGCCAATCTTCCATATTCATATATTGGAGTGATGTCTAACTCATAATTAAAAGAAATACAAGAGCCCACATCGATGGTACCAGTAACTTCATCAATGATATTGATGGTTATATCATCAGAACCAAATAAGTCATCGTTGCCAGGCACATACCCATCACAACATCCTCCATCTTTTTCATAAATCTCCACATAGAAAAAAAGTAAAATATCTTCTATTGGAAAAATTCCTAAAGTTTGAGAATAGCCATTACCGCAACAATCAGGATTACTAGAATTGGTAAATGGAACATTTAGTTCTGGTCCATTTTGATCCAAATCTTGTACTTCATTTATGATCAATAGGTTCCCATTTAAGTCATAAATCTCAATGGTTGGATCCAGTCCTGACCCCTCAGTATATTCACAAGGGCTTCCTATGAAATTGAGACTAACCAGATTTATGATAATGAAGTTTGCACAGTGTTCCACTTCCTGGGCAGAAAGTAATGAAGGGAAGACCAGAATTATAATGATATATCTTATTAAACGCATCTTGGTGCTGTATATATGTCCTATTATATGTGATAATAAGACTTATTCTTCAATTGATCGTAATGGAATACGCTCAATCTGCTCAAAAGTCTTTAACGTGATATAACTATAAATATTGCTTGAACTCCTACTTTACAAGGTTCCTCTCAGTTCCTGCTCTCTTTCAAGAGCTTCAAATAAGGCTTTAAAATTCCCTTTACCAAATGATGTAGCACCCTTTCTTTGTATAATTTCAAAGAACATGGTAGGTCTTGCTTGCACAGTCTTCGTGAATATTTGTAAAAGATAACCCTCATCATCTCTGTCGACAAGAATTTTCAATTTTCTTAATTTTTCGATATCCTCATCAATCGGTCCTACTCTTTCATTCAACACATCATAATAAGAATCTGGCACTTCCAAAAAGTCAATTCCCCTTGCCTTTAATTGTGTAACTGTGGATATAATATCATCCGTTGCAACAGCAATATGCTGCACTCCAGCCCCTTCATAAAACTCTAGGTATTCATCAACCTGAGACTTTTTAAGTCCTGGTGCTGGCTCGTTAATCGGAAATTTAATTCTACCATTTCCATTACTCATCACCTTGGACATTAATGCCGTAAACTCTGTAGATATATCATTATCATCAAACGACATGATCTGCTTGAATCCCATCACCTCTTCATAAAACTTAACCCATACATCCATCTGTCCCAACTCTACATTTCCCACCATATGATCTACAAACTTAAGTCCAACAGACTCCGTTTCATATGCTGATTCCCATTTGGTATAACCTGGCAAGAAGACACCGTTGTAATCTTTTCTTTCAACAAAAACATGAACCACCTCACCATAAGAGTAAATTCCTGATCTCACTACTCTTCCATGCTCATCTTCTTCTATTTTTGGCTCCATGTATGACTTTGCTCCACGCTTCATCGCCTCTTCATAAGCATAAGTCGCATCATCAACCCATAAGGCTGTAACCTTCACTCCATCTCCATGTTTATCAATGTGCTTTCCTATTGCAGATCCACTTCGCAATGGTGAAGTTAAAACCAGTTTTATTTTGTCTTGAACAACCACATAAGACTCCGTTTCTTGATTCTGAGTCTCCAATCCTGAAAATGCAAGTGGAGAAAATCCCATCGCGGACCTATAAAAGTGAGCTGCTTGCTTGGCATTACTCACATAGAATTCTAGATAGTCTGTCCCATTAATAGGCATGAAATCAGGCGCATCTGGGTATATTTTTACTAACTCTTCTGTCTGCTTGTGCATCTTAAGTGGCTTTTTATCAATTTAGTTGTTAATGCAAGTATACTATAAATAGCCTTAGAAACAAAGAAATTAGTTTCTTCTTGTCGCTTTCGCAAATGACCAACCAAAAACAAACTGATCTCGTTATATTACAAACGACGAAATTTGATCCCACTTAATAATGATACAATATCAATTCAAGGATAATCAACTTAACATGAAGACAATCAACCTTTTCTTATTGATATTCCTTTCTGCAATGTTTTTTTGTGTCAATACATTTGCACAAACTGCCTCTCCATCAAATGAAAAATCAACCCTTATTACCGAAGCAGAAGAAGCATTAAATTCTTTCTTGCATTCCAAAAGAAGTAAAGCAGAAAAACAAAAGAATAGGAACGAATTGAAAGGTGCCCTTGGCGCCGCTTTTATTGGAAATGGAAAAAAGGATCTATCTATCATTGTTGAAACTGGAACAATCAACTCCTTTGTTCGTCAGCTCCCAAACAGTTCTTCTGTTTCCAAAAATCATTTAAACTTTCTCACAAAATCCAATGGCTACTCAAACCTAGGTGGATATTCCGCAGGACTTAAATTGGTGAAAAACTTATCTATAAATGCTTTTGACACCAAGCTAAGTGTCGACTTAATTTCAGGTCTAGTATACAAATACACTCAAACTCATCAACATGGCATTGGAAACCAACTTGATATTAGTGATGGAATTATAAGATGTGGTATTGATGTATTATATCCAATGGTCAGAGACATCAAAACAAAAAGTATAGAAATCCCAATTGAAATTAGAACCACCTATCATTTAAATCGCTTCCTAATTTCACCGACTTTCGGTCTAGGCATTGATTTACCTACCTCTACAAATCAGACTGACTATTCTTATGACTTCATAGATGAAGAATATGTCAAGAAAGAGATAACAGGTGTTTATACACAAAAAGGGGGAAACACCAACTTTAACCTGATCTCAAAGTTAGATGTGGCATATTTACTACCAAACAATCATAAAATAAGGCTTAGTGCTTTTTATAGTGCTAACATAAGAGACAGAATTGCTTTGTCTTATAGTTTTGACGAAGGCATTTCTAGTCAAGGCTTTCAAGTTTCATATGAAATTCCAATATCTAACTTGAAGTATACAAAATAAAAATAGACTTATTGAGGCATTTAGTTCGTTTCACACCAACCAAAGCATTAAAGGACTCGTTACATCATTGTACTCACATCAAACCAAATAAAATTAAAATGACACAAAAACTCAGCTTCAATTTAGCCATTTTGATCTCATTGATGTGTTTCAATGGCTTGTGTGCACAATCAAGTTTAAAAAATCTATTCAACTCAATCGACAAAACTGAATTTTCATTGATTGTAGAAGGTGGAACACTGCGCTCAAATGTATACACATCTACCGACTTCTTTGATTCAGAACTTACGCTAAGAGAAAAGAAACAGTTTGAAAGTGATGAGGATATCTGGGGTAACAATGGTGGATTCCATGCAGGAATAAAGGTTGCAAAAAAACTAAACAGCAATCTACTTGATTCAAAAATTAGCTTAGATTTTATAACAGGAATAAGTTACCAGCAGTACAATATTTTTCAGAGATCATACGATCCCCATGCTAATACTTCATTTAGTTTTACAAACTGCTTTGGATTCAATTATTTCAGAGATCTTAAGCTTAAAAATATTTCCATTCCAATGGAATTAAGATCTAACTTCAGCATTTGGAATTTTGCTATTTCTCCAACCATTGGATTTGGGGTAAACATTCCTCTCAGTAAACATCAAGAACTGTATTACTCTGATTATGTCAATGACCAAATAGTTCGAGGTACTTTTGTGGAAGCTGAAAAAGTAGAGGCTAATGAGATTTTTACCTTCAATACAATTTCAAAGATTGAAGTCTCTTATCAATTAGCCAATAATCATAAAATCAAATGTGCTGGTTTCTACAACCTGAATATCACCAATGAATTTTCTGATCAATTAAGAAATAGACAGGGAGTATCTTCCAAGGGAATTCAAGTAGCTTATGAGGTGCCACTTACTTGCGTGAGGTAAGCGATCAACAGGTATAGGATTTACAAGAACTTAATACCATTTATGTTGTAAGAGTTTATCAATGACAAGCTTAGCTGCGGGAGCGACTGGCATTTAAACGAAGAGATTTTCAATTCTACCCAAATTATTGGCAACATATCTCAAGCAATAAATGACAAAAGACAAATTTGCTTGTTTGTTAAACTTAACTAAGCTCTTATTCCTTCAAATACTTTTGTAGGCAAAAAATGCCTCTTTATATAAAATTACTGTCATCTAGAAGACGCTGTGATAGTGAAACTGCCGTATTTCTACTAATTATTCATATCTAGTAACTAATTCCGTTGATACTTATGATCAACATCGTAACCATTAATTGATAAAATTATTCACTAACAATAATCTACACATGAAAACAATCTACACTTTATTTATTCTTTTATTTGCCTTATCAGTAAACGCTCAGACTGCGCCTGACTTTACGGTTACGGATACGCACGGAAATGAGCTTTCACTTTATGAAGACTTCCTAGATCAAGGAAAAACAGTAGTTTTAGATCTTTTCTTTGTAAACTGTCCACCATGTAACGACCTAGCACCATTAATGGAGCCAGTATATCAAGCATGGGGAGCAGGAACTGGAGATGTCGAGTTCATTTCTTTGACTTCAGCACCTGCAGATAATGATGCAGCGGTTATTGGATTTGAAGAATTACATGGTACTACTTGGCCTGCAGCAAGTGCAGACGGTGGAGGAGTAGAAGCACAAGATCCCTACACAACAGGTGACTTCGGACAATTTTTTGGTTACCCAACACTAGTTGTTGTTTCACCAGATAGATCAGTTCAGTTTGATGCATGGGGAAGTGGACCAGCAGAAGCAGTAATTATTCTTGATGAATGGATTACAAACACTGGAGCTGAAAAACCATTAGTAGCAGTAACAGATTTAGACAATGTTGAATCATTTTCTATAGCACCTAACCCAGTGAGCGATGTTGCAACTTTAGCATTAGAGCTTAACAAAATTTCACAGACAACTATTCAGATCTATAATACTTTAGGTCAACCAGTGATGGATCTTTACACAGGATCACTTTCTGCCGGATTACAGACTATTGAACTTAATAGTTCTAGCCTTCCAAGCGGAACATACTTCGTAAGAGTAGCAATGAATAACCAAGTAACAATGGAACAATTTACTAAGATTTAAGTTGGTTTTTATAACATGTATAAAGCCTTGTCAATGACGGTTGACAAGGCTTTTTTTATGCTTACGCAAATGTTATTGATCTTTTAATAAATCGATGCAACTTTAATTATATTCTCTAACCAAGATCCCTAGATGATGCCATGTATGCATGATATTAAAATAAGCAAACTCCCTTAAGGATATTTTCCCAATAACAGGATGGGGCAACATATACTTAGATAACTTTTTTTCATTCCACTTATTCAGCGCTGCCTTAAAATCTCGCTGTTCATCTCTCAACCTTTTTATAATCTCATCCTTTTTAAACTTCCGCCCGTCAACAGGTGAAAGTTCTACACGTGCTGTAAAACTGCCTTTCTCTGCAATAAGTTCATTAAAATAATCGACCAATTCATCATAAGTTTTCTGCTCCCCTTTTTTAGTACCAAATTTCAATCGCAATGCAAACTTAGGAACATTCAATCCATTGGTAATTGCTTTTGTGGTTTTCACCAAGTGAAACACATGACCCGCAGCGGTCCACTTGCCTACATGTACTACTTCATTAAGTTGTTCTTCACTGCGTTCATTAACCCAGGAAACAACGTCATCAAATACTTTGTCAACCCTAGTGTTTATCTCAGCCTTTGATAAATGCGCCATTCTAGTTTTTAAGTTTTTACCAATACTATCTTTTCTTTATGCTTGTTTTCAATCAAATCATAAAATTGCTTCACTCCTTCGTATTGTTCAGGTAAAATTATATCGGTATTAATCAATAAACTAAAACCTATAATTAATTCACCGTTCATCTCCCTGCATTCATATAAAAACTTCCCTTCATCCTCTCCGATTATTACGTAAGAAGATTCAGGTAATGATTCAACTATATATCCTTCAGGAATTTTTATTTTATGGGACCTCTTTATGCTATATTTATAAGAATAAAATATTGGGAAATCTCGCTTCTCTTCAGTAAAAGGATTTTCATCGTAGCTAGAGTCTAGACAAGCATCAATAAAGATTTTATCTTCTATAATTTTAATCTGATCATATAGCAGTTCTTCAAAAACATAGGTTATTGGTTTATCAATTTCTTGTTCATTCTCAACATCTATTGTCGTTGTCTTATTTTCTCTTACTTCTTCACCCTCCGAATCTTCCTCTGAGTCTTCTTGTTCTCCCTCAGAGGGATCATCTATTTTATTCAATGAAGCTCTTTCTAAAACAGCCGCATAACCAGCATATCTATATTGCCCTGTACCTTCCAAAACTTCTTCATTTACATTTACTTCATAGGCCAACATATTTATAATCTTATAATTATTTGGGTTAACGTTATCTTTAATTTGGGCACCGTCTTTTTGGACTGTCAAATAATTAATACTTGTTGCTCTAGTTGGAAGATTTCCCATTGGGACCAATTTATCAGTGGCATCTAATAATATCACTTTACCTCCAATTGTTACCTCTGCGACTACATAATTAAATTCTGACAAACTTGGAAAAACTTTATTTAATATTCCCCTACTTCTGGTTTTTAACAAAGCTGGCTGCACCTCACAATCTGCTCTCTTAAGAAGGTTTACCAGTAAGAGATTAATCTCTGCAACATTTCCAGTCTTAGCTTCAACAGCCTTATTAATATTATCAATATAAACTCCATATTCTTTATTCCACCTAAAGTTATCTCTAACGTAATCATATAAAAACTTAACCCGATCTTCACCTTCGAGTTTCTTGGCATTAATGACTTGAAGATCAAGAGATTTAAATCTCCTATCTATAGCTGTAATAAAATTTGAATTCTCCAACAAATCATTAGCTATTTCATTCCAAGATGAAGAATACTCTTCTTGTGTTGTACCCCAATTTGATTTGCTTATTTCATATTTAATACCTGACCGATAATCATTTATATTCAAAACATAGTCATCATCTTTTAATGCCGCAACATTTTCTGCCGTGAAACTAAACTTAGTCCCACCGAAAAAATTACCAGTAAACGCACTTTGATTAGTTTTCAATGGTACAAAGCCTGTAGGGATTGGAGTTAACACGATTTCATTAGGAACTTTAATTTCTAAACTAGAATATATGACTGGTACTTCTTTTTGAAAATACCATTTCCTTAATGATATAGAATAAGGAGAAATAATCACATATTCCAAGTCAATGATGGTTCCGGGTTTCACGTTAGGCATAGCAAACTTTCTTCTACTATAGTCCTCACTTGTCTCTTCAGTAAAAATTTGATTTTTACTCAGCTTAGTTTTAATCACTTTCTCATTTTCTATATTAAAACTAAAACCTTTTACTCCAGAAATCTTCTCTCTAAAATTTGAAGTATCCCAAAAACCAATACTAAATTCTCCATATTCTTCACCACTTGTATTGAGCACCTTAATCCGCTCGTGAATAAAATAGTACACCACTATCTTATCACTAACAACTGAATATTCTATTCTTACGTTATGCAATAAAAATACCGCATCAGCTGATTTATCTTTTTCGCCTAATTCCACTTCGAAGTCTTCAATTTCAATATCACCAAACTTTTGTCCTGAAAGTTGGCCAAAGCATGTAAGGGTGAAAACCAAAAGTAAAATAAAAGGAGATATATTCAGTTCAATTTTGTTTAAGGACAATCTGCACATCTTGTTGTATTTTAACGGAAGCTAGGAATGATTTAATATCTTTTATTTCACTAGGACTATATTGCCCTTTGTATATTTCTAATTCTGAATCAAAAAGCAAACTACCTTCTTCCGTTTGCTCAACATTAAATTCATATCTGCCATACTTGGATTCAATTTTGTCTGACTTCATTTTGTCTTCGAAAACATATCCACTCGGAACTTGAAATTCATACGCTCTCTTTTCCAAAATTTTCCGCTCAAAATCGATCGGGAATTTTCTATCTTTTTTTGACTTAATTCTCGGCAAGTAAGATCTAGAGATATTTATTGGAACCATAAAATAGGAACCTACTAGTTCGGCATAATCATCAGAAGTAATTTTTACTTGCTCTTTGATCATCAAGTGATCATCATCTGATATTTGATCATAAGAAATGAGCTTAGGATTATGAAGGTGCTTATATCTTCTCTCCTCAAATACTTCCTTCATTTTTTCCTGATCAAAGTCTGAGTATTTTACTTTATCTATATAATATCCACTACTTGTCAATTCCAAATCTAGACTTAAATTTCCTTCAGCATCTAGAATTCCTTTTCCCTTTTCTTCAACAAAACTGATCTCATCATAACTAGGAGTTTTCACAATCTTCCCCCCTTGTTTATTAATTTCAACAGCATAACGATCATCAGTAAATTTACCCAAGTAATTAAATGGATTAGTCGTTGAAGTACAGTCTAACCAAATAGTATCTTTTTCTAGTGGAACATTCACAATGATATGATTCCCAGGTGCTGGGCTGGCGAATGATCTATTAAGAGATCTTCTCCCATAAACACCTGCATATACTTCTACATAATTTGCTTTAATATCATACTGATTTAATAAGGATACCATGTAAAATGAAAGAGCCTTACAATCGCCATACTTGTTTTCATGAACATCAGATGTACTCATCGGCTGAAATCCACCTTGATCCAATGCTATGCTTATATAACGCGTGTTGTCTTGAACATATTTATATACTTGAAAAATGATCTCCTTTTTTGAAGCAGTAGGATCTACGTGTTCTTTTAAGTCATCAAGAACTTGCTCAGCTTTCATATTATTTTGGCCATCAATGAGCTTGGAGTAAAAAAAACTACCATAAGATTCCCAATCATTTATGTATCCGTCCACTTTTTCAAAACTGAACTGAGCAGGTTTTATTTCCACCCAAGGGATACACTCTTTTATATGTGGGCTATATGCTTCATTTGCGAAAGCTTGTAAATTATTACACTCGTATTTAAGCTTACCAATTTTTTTTACACCAAATTCATCAAGTAAATGCTCATTGGTTCTCATCTCCGAGTTTGACTCATTCACCACTTCAAAACTTGAATTTTCTATCGCTAGTTTTGCCCTAGGTGCAGGCGCCCAAGAAGGTAATGTAAAAGTATTCTTTGACTCTATTTCATAACTCACTGCGATGGTAAAAGGAAAATCAGTTCTAGTAACTTTAATATGTTTATAACGATAATCTGTTATAATTGAAAAGCCATCATATCCCGCATAATCTCGAAGTTCTTTCTTTCCTACTGATCCAACAAAATCGCCCGAAGCATTATATAGTGACACATCAAATTTAGTAATCTTAGAACTTTTTTCTTTATAGCCAATCGAAATGTCACAGAATGAAGCTGCCGACTTATTAAGCAAGGTAATGGTGTAGTCACGTTTTAGTTTGTATCTATCTACCTTAACTTCAGTGATTGTTTGATCTTTCCTCATCACTGCATTTGACCCGACCAATAAACTTGAATCAATTTTAGATACATTGAGCTCTTGACCATACCCAACTGAAAGAATAAAAAAAAAGCAAGCCACGATAATTACGACTCTATGAGGATTCATTTTTTTGGAAGTTTAAGCATCATGAATACATTATTATTGTCTTAGTATAAAACACTATTACATATATAATATTATTTTAATACAACAATCAGCCCAATTTGATATTTTCCAAGGTGTCTCCCAAATTTTCCACAAATCCCACTAATCAATCCGCGTAATCCGCGCAATCGTCAAATTCCGCGATTCGTTCAAGAATAATTATCAAACACCTGATTAATAATCCGAGTAAACTCATCATAATCTTCTTTACTCAAACTATTCCAGCCCTTCTCTCTCAATTGGCTGATTTCACTCTGTAGTACTTCAGTGATTCTTCTGCCTTCCTCTGTCTGATGTATTAAGTACATCCGACCATCTTCAGGAGAAGCTTTCCGCTCAACCCATTTCTTCTTTTCTAAGACATTGATAATCCTAGAAATAGTGGGTGCGTCCTTAAAACTATCATTGGCCAACTCTTTTTGTGATTGGTCATTGCGCTCATGAAGACTGTCCATCATAACCCATTGCTCTGGAGTAATATCTATACCCAGCTCCTTAAAACACTTGTGGAAGCTCAATTTTACTACTCTTGTTGTTCGCTCCAATAGATATCCTATCGGCTTTGTGTGAATGTTTTTGTCCATTGGCTTAAAAATGGGGCATTATTATGAGACGAGTAAAGAAAAATCAATCTAAATCGCCAAAACTTATCGTCGTGCAGCCAAGATTAACAATTATCTGAAATAAAATCAAAATAATTTAATAAGAGGTAAATCATTGACTATCAGCTCATTAGACCACATACTCTTAACTAAACCAATAAAACGAAATAAAATTTTGGAAAAAAATACTTCAGCAACTAAGTAGTTGGCATTTGGGAAGCATTATATAATAAAATCCAGACTATGAATACTTCAGCAAAATACTTAATGATCGAGCAGCTTAGCTTATTGAAAAATCTGTCTGAGACTCAGAAAAATGATCTGGCACAACACGGTCAATTTATTAAGATCAAAAAGGACCAAAAAGTTTTTGAAGCAAATCAGCCTATCAAATCTGTCTACATCTTATTAAAAGGTAGCATCAAAGTAGGTCTAGAAATGGAGCCTGGTAAAAGCATCATCAAGCAACTTATCCACGAAGGAGAAATATTTGGTGAAAACATCTTAACGAAAAAAGAAACAAGAGCCGACTATGCTCAAGCATTGGCTGAGTCTCAGATTCTAGTCATACCTAAAGGTAAGTTCCAAACCTTATTATTTGAGAATGTGGACTTCTGTGGTTCAATCGTTTCTCACATCTTAACTCAACTATCTGATCTTGAAAAGAGAATCGCTGACTTCGTGTATGTAAAAGCACAAAAGCGTATTGAAGGATTTTTAAAGAAAATGGCATTAACACAGGGAATCAAAATCGGAATAGACGAATTATTAATAAATCATAACCTCTCTCACTCTGATATTGCTTTCATAACTGATACTAGCCGTCAAACTGTTTCAAGAGTGCTAGGAGACCTCAAACGAGCGAACATAATTCATTTTTCTGCAAGAAAGCCTAACAAGATTCTTGTAAGATCAATGGTTCAACTAGCCTAAACTTTACTGAGCAACTTTAACAACTTCCCAATTGGATATTGCCTCATTCGCGAGATTGACCAAACTCTTGTGCATGAGGCTTCCATCATTTCTAGCTAGACGTTTTCCTTTATGATCAAGAATTATTAAGGTAGGCAAGATGTTTACACCATAAAGCATTTTCATATTTGCTCCTGATTGAGTTTCAATATCAACTTTATAATTCACAAAGTTGTCATTAAATAAATCTGCCGTTTCTTGGTGGGTGAAAACTTCCTCACTCATAATCTTACAAGGTAAACACCACTCTGCTTCAAACTCTACAAACAAAGGTATTCCTTTTTCTTCTGCAATCTCCAATGCAGTAATTAAGTCATCAGCAATCTGAAAAAGCATCTTCCCATCCATGTAAGTATCTGGTTTTTGCTCAGCAACTACTGCCTGCTTGGTCTTACATGAATAAGTAACAATGACCATCGTAAAGATTAATAACAAGCCTCTCATATTTACTTATTTAGTTTAAGTTTATCATAGTATTGAATTTTCTTCCGTGCTTGCATGGCATTGGTTCGACTGATCCTGTAGCCTACACCACCTTCCAAAAACCCTAAATTCAACAAGTATGATTTAATAAAACGCACACTTGGCCCAAATATTCTTTTCAATATCCCTGGACTTTTTCCCTCCGCTATCCATTGCTCTGCAGATAACCGTGCATAGTTCTCAGTCTTTGCAAGATGTTCGTCATAATCAGTATAGGAATAATGAAGCATCGCTCCAGGTAATTTCACCAACTTAGGTTCTTGTTTATGGCTCAATCCTTCGTGTACAATACGCTGATTCCAACGTGTATTTGACCGTTGGTACAAGCGAAATTTATAAGCAGGCCTCCATTCAGAGTACTTGATCCAATGACCACAGTAGTTTGTAATATTATTGATCAAATACAATTCACCTGACTTCAATTCCTTTTTTAGGATCGCCGATTTCAATTCGGCATCGACAACTTCATCAGCATCTATAGAAAGTATCCAATCAAAACTCGCTTTATCAGAACCAAAATTTTTATTGGTTCCATAACCTTCCCAATCTTTGACATAGACTATAGCTCCTAAATCTTCTGCTATAGAAACTGTCTTGTCTGTACTTCTGCTATCAACTACAATAACCTCATTTACTAAACCACCCAAGGATTTAATACATGCACCAATATGCTCTTCCTCATTCTTGGTTATAATCACGGCAGAAATACCAGCTGAGTTCATGCCTATTTCTTTACTGCTCCGTAAGCTATAAAATGTGGGTTGGTCAGAATTTCTTTATTGTATCTTAAAGGTGTATGATCATCAGCTCTTACAACTTGACCACCTGCTTCTTCTAAAATAATATGTGCAGCTGCAGTATCCCACTCCATCGTAGGCGCTAGCCTTGGATAAACATCTGCATTTGATTCTGCTATGATTAAAAACTTCAATGAACTACCTTTTGACACTGTCTCAGGCTTATTCATTTTGTTTAGAAAGGCAGAAGTTTCTTCGTTTAAGTGGGATCTAGAACAGACAACTCCTAAACCCTCATCTTCCATGCTGTAGTTGTTGGCCTTCAGTTTAGTTTTCTCTCCTTTAGCTTCTTTCCAAGCTCCTTCTCCTTCTACTGCCCAATACATCTCATCAGTTACAGGAACATATACTACCCCAGCTATTGACTTGTTGTTATGGATTAATGCAATGTTCACTGTAAATTCACCATTACGCTTGATAAATTCCTTGGTGCCATCCAATGGATCAACCATCCAAAAATATTCAAAGTCTTTACGCTCAGAATAATCGATTGCTTTGTTCTCTTCTGACACGATTGGGATATCAGCATTCAATGCAATCAATGAATCGCAAATAACCTTATTGGCTCTTTGATCAGCTTGTGTTAAAGGTGAATCATCGGCTTTGGCTTCAACACCAAAAGATGCTTCATCCTTGTAAACATCCAATATTTCTTCTCCTGCTCCAAAAGCAATATCTCTTACTTTATCTATTAGGCTTATGACACTTGTTTTATCCATTTCCTGTTTTTTGTGCAAATTTAGTAAATGTTAGAATTGAAGTGCAATCTGCATCAACTATTGCATTTATTATAGGCTCAATATTCAGACTTTGATAGATTAGCCGAAAATCCCCACCTATAGTTAAAATCAAAATCTCAATTTTAAAGTTTCAATTTTATATAAAAAAAACAATTATATGTCAAATGCCCCTGATAATCAGCGAGTTATAAAATTAAATTAACAGATTCATTAAAAAATAGAGCTTGCTAACCTGCAAATAATATGAAAAATGATTATTTTGCGAGCTATAGTCATAGGGTGTCTGTAATTTCGTTGCCTTGTCGATGTCATAGTCGGCAAGGTTTTTTTTTATTTAATAATTCCATCTAACGACACCTTTTCTACCGTAGCAAAATATTGAAACACAAAGCCCTCCTTGAGCTTTTCAGCTAGCCTTCTTCATTACTTTCCTTACCTCAAGACAATTGGATTTGTTTCCCGTCTTTTTAAATGATCCCTTTTATAAAAACAAAGATTGATCACCTTATCACTCATTTGCTAATCCTAAGATTTTAATCCACCTTGTCGTTATGAACCTTCGTTTCTTCACGTCTAATCTTTATTTTTATTGAAAAATACTCTTGGAGCAATTCTTCCAAATCCTACTTTGCTTTTTTGTCAGTCTTTCATTAACTGGCCAAGAAAGACTCACGGAATATATTTCTGAAGGCACTAATAAAGACCATTACATTAGCAATTATAATGGCGAGAGTAATATGCTCATAATGGATCAATCGAATAAAATAGAAGTCTATCGAATGCTAGATGAAGACACGATGTCTACTTTATTGCAACAGATCCTTTACATGGTCGACAGTTGTATACTTCTTCATTGGAGTCATCTCAATTACAGCCTGACCAACCTGAATTAAAAGAATTTCACCTCTTCCCTAATCCAGCACAAGAAAACTTAAGTTTCCAATTACCTAATGATGCGAATCTTGACGACAAATCTTATTTCATTTATGACCTGAAAGGAATTCTTGTT
>JAULCF010762350.1:0-20769 GCA_032361265.1 Devaleraea mollis | reverse complement strand
CAGAGAATACGGATGTCGAACATCACAGAGTAAAAGTAGAAGTCTTTTTCTTGTTTTATTCGATAAAGAAGAAACTTAAGAACTGAAGCAGTTTTAACTGACATAAAAGTGAGATCACGAAAGTCCGAACGTTTAGAAGACGGTGGAAAGTATTAGAAAAAAGAGCATATGCTCTTTTTTCTAATACTTTCCACCGTAAGAAATATTTCTTTTGGTCGTGGTGCTATAAAGTTTAAAAAAATAAAAACATTTTTGTACCTGGTTACAGTATTCGGACCTGTACACGTGTACTAACTTTACCTTTACTTTACAACCTTTTTGAGTAAAGGAATTTGATCCTTTACTTTACTTTACATTAATCTCGATGACTGTAAAGTAAAGGGTTTCTTTACTTTACAAAATTTGAGAGTAAATTACCAACGCTGTTTATTTCTGCTTTTCTTGGTGCACCAAGAAAGCAAAAATAAAGACTTTGGCGGATGCAGCACAACAAGCTTCGCCTGAAATGGGAGCGAGAAGCGGCGGCAAGGCCGTAAGATTTGCTCAAGCGAGATTTGGAGTGAGAAGAGGACTAAACATTATCCGTCTCGGATATGTGATATCGGGAATAACGACAATAGCCTTCTTGCAAGACTACAACGGAAGGGATAGCATCCATAGAATTTTGAGAATACGATCTCCTCCTCCGCTAGAACAATCAAAGATAAGAAGTTTGGAGAGGTCCGTGTCTCAGTTCTAGTGCAGCAGATTTGGGAATGCGAGTTCATTTATTTAATCGGGACCGAGACGATGAGGCTGTGGGTGAAAAGATATCTATTAGAGGAAGACAGCGAGTCTTCCACAAGTGGCTTTCCAATAAGATCGCTGAGGAGAACGACGGTTTGGCTCAAGCTCAATGCGTCTTGCAGAAGTCACGCGTGTATACCTTTTCTCCAAGTCCGAAAAGGAGTCCGGATTCCTGTCATCAGGGCCTCGAGTGAAAAGGACGAATTGCACGATAAGTATATTGTGCTAGGGCAAGCAGATGGTTACCCATCCAGAACAGCTTAAAGATCGTTTACTTATCTAAACCTCAAAGAACAGTCTGCACTAGAATTCATCGACTTCTACACGATCAAAAGCATAGAATGGCATTTAATAGGCAAACCTGCGCCTGCGTATGAGCCTGCTCCTGCGCCTGTTTCGTTGCCTGGGCCTGCACCTGCATCTGCGCCTGTGTATGTGTCATTGCCTGCGCCTGTGTCAGCGCCTTTGCCCGTTTAATAGCCTGGGCCTGCGCAGCCTGGGCCTGCGACTGCGCCTTCGCCTGCACCTGCAAAATATTCCACCGGAAAGGCGTACACATGGGTGATCGGCAATTCGTTCATAGTTCATAGACCACGTGTGCGCTCGGCGACCACGTCTTCCGAGCGCACACTTGGCCTTCGCAACGAAATATGTTCCGCCGGAAAGTACGAAGGGCGTTTACAGACTGTATTATTGCGGCAAAGGTGTGATTACTGGCAAAGTAGTTTACGTCGTAAATATTTGACGCGGATGACAGACTGCAAGCTTTCCTGTAATTTGCAGTACCTTATCTCCAAGACGGAAGAGGAGGCCGAATTTTCGTCATCAAGGTTTCGAGTGACAAGGACGAATTGCACGATAAGTACATTGTGCTAGGGCAAGCAGATGGTTACCCATCCATAGCAGCTTAAAGATTGTTTACTCATCTAAACTTCAAAGAACAGTCTGCATTAGAATTCATCGACCTCTACACGAGCAAAAGAATAGAAATGGCATTTAAGAGGCAAAATCACAACGCAAATTTCTACCCACACCTAGACAGGAGAACTACATTTTTTAATGTTTAAAACCAAACTTGCGAAAACATACGCTAAGGTAATCATTAAAAATAGCGTTAAATAAAATTCTGGCGAATTCGCCGCAGCTTGACTCGGAAGAAGCATAGAAGCCCATTGCAGAATCTGCAGGATATTGCGCCCAGTCCAACGCCAAAGTCATCCGCCCAGAAGAAGGAACCTCGGGAAACTCTTCCTCCAGAAGAATGTCCATAGCCAGAACTGAGTCGAAGTGGCGGTCATCTTCATCCTTCTCACCAAAGATTTAAGTTACGACATCATAGAGACTCGGGCGAAAAAGACTCAGAGTCCGAATCGGCGGCTGCGCCTACACAAGATCCAGCACTAGAGGATGCGCCTTCACCAGAGGCTGCGCCTTCACGGGAGGTTGCGCCTTCACCAGTGCCCGTATCAGATGCTGCGCCTCCAACAGAACCCGCACTAGATGCTGCACTTCCTCCGAATTCCGCACCAGAGACTGCGCCTATACCATAATACGCACCAGAGGCTACGCCTCCACCGGAAGGGAGACGTCTGGTTCCATCGCCTGGCTCCTCGCCTTCATATCCTTCGAAGAATACCACGGACGATCCACTGTCGGAATCATAGGTTGAGTATTCAAGCGAAGGAGGCTCCTCACTCGAGGAAGTCGAGGAATATGATTTGGAGAGACTCACTTCAGCCACAAGACACGGCATGTACATGTCACTGCCACACGCAGCGGGTAATCTGCTGCTCGCAGCAAACCAGACGCCATGAGAGGCGTCTTTCGCAGCGGGACACTCGGCACTTTTCGCGAGACCTCCCGGCTGTGATCGAGTCGATCTGAACTGCGACGCCCACAGCTGGACCTCCGCCACTCCCCGGAATCCCACTACTCATACAAGCAGCATAATCATCCCCGCCACGAGAATGTTTTGAAAGAAGAGCACTGACGTTTACTGCCGAGTCTCTGTGCATGACACACTTTATCGCCGAGTTCCTGGCTGTTATCTGGTCCAGCGACGCACAGTCATACTCCGCTTCTCCTGTGTCGGTCGAGTCTGCCACCAGTGAAACTTCAGAGATCTTTGGGGTCTCCAGGCTTGGAGTCTCGGAGGAATGGAGAATGCCCCCCTGAAGACTGTTTCCTTGACTGCCCTCAGTACTGCCCGTTTCAACGGCCGCATCTTCTTCAGCACTCAGCGACGCAAGAATCGCAGCCCCGGTGACTTTGACGACCACCTGCCCATCTTGACTGTCACTCTTGCAGCCCGCAGTGCTCACCGCGAAGTCTTGCACAACGTCGTAGACCGCTTCCTCAACACCGATGCCTTCCGAAACTGCGCTCACCTCCCCTTGCCACATGGAAACTTCGACGGAATCGTCCAGCCCGGCTGCAAAAAAAAGCTGCGACATGCTTATGGATGCTACGGATTTTCCTCGACAACGGATACCGAGGAGCAGGCAAAAAGGAGCTGGCGTCAACCCGAATCAGAAAAATCGAGCGGACGGGGGCGACGACGTTGTGCGCAGAACTGTGAATACAGCCCAGAGTCTGCTCACACTTATTATGGTAGACGAGGAATTATATAATCCCATCTGATATCAGATTCGACGAAACAAGCGTTCGTGCAAATCGTATGTGTCATTATGT
Source organism: Devaleraea mollis (assembly GCA_032361265.1). Classification (NCBI taxonomy): domain Eukaryota; phylum Rhodophyta; class Florideophyceae; order Palmariales; family Palmariaceae; genus Devaleraea; species Devaleraea mollis. The sequence goes on along the minus strand of JAULCF010762350.1, from coordinate 17,292 downwards.
CATAATGACACATACGATTTACTGTTTAGGGTGGAAATCTGCCCGACGACAAATCGTTCATAATCATTTAATGATTTCCACGGTAAACAGTTTTCTGTGTGATAAACGCAATAATTGACATCCTCCACGAAAAGTTCAAAGAATCAGGTGTGTGCATACTACAGTGTAGTTTTTCTAATAGTGGCATGTGCAGGTTCTATCTATACAATGGAGGCGTCAGGAGAAAACAACTTCCGCATGTCGGATACTAGTGTGGGAGACTGGATTGAGATCTCGGCTCCTGTTTTTGGCGAACACCTTTTATTTTTAGTCAGGGAGTCACATCAACACCGCCAGCGGATAGCAGTGAGAGATGAGAAGCTCCGGATCCAGAGTGAGAGAGTTTTTGACCTCATTCATAAGCTAAAGAATCAAACAAATGAGATCAATGGTGCTCACGAGCATGAAGATTTAGCGGTCAAGGCATGCCTTGACCGCTAAATCGGGCTGAAATCGGGGTGCAGCCCAGGCAGCAAGAGAGACGTTAGCTGGTGAGCGCCGACAAAACAACAGCCAGGCTTTATTTATAGATCAGGAGATGACAAAGGCCCTAAGTGACACGCGCAAGGCGAGGCAGGAGGTCGTGGTCCCAGAAGGCGGTCATTACTAAGATTACCAGCGACCGAGTGGCTAATACTCAAGCCCGGAAACTAGCAGAGGCGCAGAGAAAACGCCTAGAGAGGGTAGGCATCGACTACTAGTCGTCCTAGCTAGTCCTCCTAGTAGGAGGATCGAATGCAGGAGAAAGCTGATAAGCAAGCCGAGCTGATGTCAACTCATCAAAGTCTTCAAGAAGACATGTCCATGACGAAAACTGAACTGATCGCGGCACACAAGGTAGTGGCGGAAGCAGAGAGAGAAATAAGAGTTGCTAATGAGCGACTGGCAGCTCATCGTCAGCCCAATCATTTTCAGCAAAACTTTCCACCACTACCAAGCGGCGCAGCAATCAGATCAAAGGCCATAGAACTGGAGACCGGAGTTAGCAGGCTAGAAGAGGAAAACGATGTGCTAAAAATCAAGGTATCCGAAGATAAGAAGCTGATGAAAAGCATGGTGGAGTCGCTCTCAGATTGCGGTGCCTTTATTAGCTCAGCGGGAGAAAACGAGCCTCGAGAATTGTTACTACGGATCCAAGCGCACATCCTGCAAGCACTAGATCATGACTATCTTTCTAGATCACATTATCCGACCTCCAGGCCACACAAGGCTTCCCATAAGGCGATCTAAAACCAACGTTAATTTGATCAAGAGGTCTGGGCGGCTGGTGGTTCATATTCTACGAGAGGTGACAACCCAGAAGGCCTCGTCTTTACTTCAGCCCCCACACCGCAGAACAACTATTTGACTGAAGTAAACCGCGGCTCTGGGGTCAAGGATCATCCAGATGAGATGAAGCCCGTGGCCACCAGACGGAAGAAAACGTGGGATCGCGCTACGAGGCCCTGACCAGCGCACAAATATTTCGGCTGCCCGAGGGAAGCGGGCAGTCAACCAGCGTTCAGCCAGGCACCCGCGAGCGGGACTTGAAACACGAACAGCCAAAAACACATGGAAGACTGCCAGCCGCCGCATACGTCGTGGTGTCAGCCAAATCCCCTCGACAACCGGAGGAACCCAGCTTGCTGAATTGGCCAACCACCTCACAGGCTGCTGGCGCTGCCCCAGCCCAGCAAAGTCCCAGAATTACTGACGCCGCGGCAGCTTTCAGAGATGCTCATGTCAGCTCTAGTGAGCCATAAGTCCCCAGATCTCAGCAGGGTTTCTAAGGCCCGGCGGAACCTGTAGTAGTATGCAAGCCGGGCAAGTGTTACCGTCACGGTGGGACGGTCCCAGATATCTCCACCCACCACGGCCTACGTCGGATATACACCAGCTGCTTCCAACTTCTTCCAAAAAGCAACCGGGAAGGCCGGCGCCGCCGGAATTCAAGCCAAGGTGGCGGCCCATAAAAATATGCTCGTACTGGCAACTCCTAAGTTTAGGGATGTAAGTTACTCTATCTCAAACGCCGTTAGATCATTTCAGATTGCGATCCACGGCAATAAAACATTTGACAGCTGTCGGGGAGCGTTTAATAGAGTTGCAGCACAATGGAAAGTTACAGAAGATCAAAGAAAGTTGTGCATGCCTTATTGTTTTACCGAGGGCGCTTCAAGGATTTTTGAAGAAATTGCGAATGCTTTCCCCGCAGATTCTAGTGATATATGGTGGATGAAAATGCAGCAAAGAGTATCAAATGAAGCCCAAGCACAGTCGGCACGTCAGGAATTTATGAATCGCAAGAGGCTGCCTCACGAAACCATGAGAGAGTACGCTGACCGTGGGTGGCGACTTGCTTGCTGTTTGCCTGAAAAACCTACAGAAGTTCAAGTTAAGCCGCAGATCATAATGGGATTACCCCCTCAGCTCAAAACTGCAGTTCTCTTAGCACATTCTTTGCCTTTTGATAATATGATTTCGACCATTGAGCAAATTATTGCTAACGAACAAGCCCAACCTCATCTCAGGACACCCCGGTCTATAGAGCCCTTGCAAATAGTAGGCAAGCAGGCAGCAGAAGAATTAGCGGTACTTCTTGAAAAACAACGTCAGGTTTATGAGGACACCAAAGAACATAAGGTATGGACTAGGCAGGGTGTCGGTACTTTATAGAGCCCTATGGGACCCAGGGATGATATACTACCTTTTGATTTTTCTTCCGCCAAGCCTTGTTTCCGCTGCAAATTTATGGTCATCTAGCAATCTATCGGGGGATAGTTTGTGAAAGAAGCCGTTAGTCAGACAGCAACGCCCCTACCCCAGGTCTAAAACAGCCTTCGAGCCGCCCACGCCCCAAAAACTTCTAAGGGGTTGCCCATCCCCACAAAGAAAGAACCATAGAAGTTCAAATACGTTTCTTAAAGCCTCGACATGTTCGCTTTCGCCTTCTGTGGCTACTGATTCGTCGTCTTGGTATGCTACTGCGTTTAGCCATAAGTATTTCCTCAATGTTTTCTCAATAATCCTTTGGTAGAAAGGGTCTCAATTTCTCAATCCCATCGCCACTCTCGTAAAGTGCATCAGTCCCATAGATGTTTTTACCGCTGTAAGGTATCGGTCTGATTGCCGTAGAGCGGCACCCCAGTAGCCATCTCTCATGTCCATTGAAAAACATACCTTTCTTTTCGAGAGCCATTCTACTATTTTGTTCATATCCTCGAGAGGAGACCTGTATGGAGTGGGCTTGGCAGTGTTCGAATCTCTTTCTACGAACTTCGCATTGCCTCGCTGCATCGCAGTCGTGTCAAATAAAAACTATAAATTTATCCGATCGGCACATTGCCGACGACAACGCATGGAGAAACAAGCCGCTACTTTGTGCAAATCACAAGCCGCAGGGCTTCTGGGCGATCAGTTCTCGCTTGCTTGAAAGCCAACCTGAATGCAGTTAATTTTCAGCACGCGTCCCATCTCAACTGCTTCAAGGAGGACCAGACGACGGTGTCCCATCTATTCAAGCACAAAAACAAGGTTCGGGAAGCAGAAAAAACTGCGCTAGACAGCTGTCGAATATTAGCAACGATCATGCGCCATTTTTTCATGATGCGTAGGCTGTAGTGAGTGCTGTACGCAGTGAAGCTCACGAGCGACTTTTCTAACAAGCTTGTTAACGAAGTGGCGACCTTGGTCCGAAAACCTGGTAGGCTTAATTCCGTAAGCAAAACATTAGCGCTTTAGGGTGGCTGCGTTTTCTTCTTCGACTGCAAATTTGCAAGGGACTAACCAAACATGGGAATAAAAATCGTCTTTGAGCACGAGCACGTAAACGATCTGGTTTTTCCAATGCAAATGTAGTCCAAAAGAAGAAGCTCACCAATCTGAGAAGCATGCAGGGCATAAGCCGTTCCGCGTAGAATTCTGTGCGGGCCTTTAGTTGCGGCGCACGCTATGCAAGTCTGGCAGAAGCTGTCTACTTCATTCTTCATATTAGGCCTGTCAAAGGCTTGGCGAATATTTTGAAGAGTGACTCGGGCAGAGCGGTGACCCGCTCTGTCACAGCGTGCAGTGATATTTATGCGAAGGCATATATGCCTTCGCATAAATATCACTTAGGTCGACCTACTCGTGTCCAGCAATTACGAGCGTCGTCTCATCAACCATCTAGCTCTCTGTTTTCAGTTTGGGACAGAGAGAGATATGCTTCAAGGACTTTATCCATGAGCACTTTTACGTTCTCATCCTCTTTCGAAGGCGTAAAAGGGCATTTCATTAGGCGAGATATGCAAGATGCACCAGGCGGACTTCCCCAGCGGGTGAGTACGTCGGCACATACATTATTTTCGCCTGGAACATGTACGCACGAATACTCAAAGGCGCTCTATCTGATTCCCCATCTTTGTACTTCATTAAGCACATGTTTGGCGAGATGCGGATTCAAAGTTTGAGGCTCGAAAACGTAAACCAATTTTAAGTGATCTGGTAAAATAAATACTTCTCCTGTGAACGTGAGGGACGATAGACGCTCCATTTATTTCAAAACGACGTAAGCTTCTTTCTCGTATGTCGGACAATTTTAGAGGCTACCTTTAAAGCTGCCACTAAAGAAATACAAAGGCTCGTGTCTTTGGTTGTGGCGGGAGATTATGACATCTTCAGGAGGTATTTGAGTGAGACCGCAGCGTAGTGGCTATAAATGGCGTCAGTGTATAGGCAAATTTGCTTAAATGTATCCAAGTGTACGTTTGTGACTTTGTGAGCAATTGGGTCTTTGATTGATTTAAATATTGATCCATAGTGAACTTCCCAGAAAGGCGCAAGGTCAACACGTCGTAGCTTTTACCTCTTAGAAGTATTCTTCGCCGTGACCTTCTGCAGCAGTGACTGCAACGGGGCTAGTAAAGTATTATAGTCCGGTATGGCGGATCTCATTCAATTTGAGGTGTACAAAAATTGAGAGAGGTTGGCGCCGGTCAAAGGAGCAGGCATATTAATAAAGACCGTCAATATCTTTAGTATTAAATTTTACCCCTGTGGCAGAAATCTGGCGACCACATCAAGAAGCTTCAAGACCATAGGGATTTCATTTGAGGGCATGCAGTTTAAAGTTTTAGGTGCGGCATATCGAGAAGAACTGCTCAAATCTGTTTAGAAGTTCTTCTTAAGTTCTTCGGATGTGCGAGCATGAAAAAGGTAATCATCGATGCATGTGAGGAGGGATTCGTGGAGAGCAGAAAACGTTTTAAAGACTTCTGATTGAAAATGCTGCCCAGCATTCTTTCCTCCCTGCAGTGTTCCGTTTGGCAATAAGATACAGTCGGCACCTATAAAGGCGTGGATAATGGCATCTTCTTTGCTCATCGGGATTTTCCAACATCCTTGCGCAAAATCGAGTTGAGCGATCGCTTCGAAGCACTTTGCGCCGCCTAGCGAGGGAAGATCCGTCTCAAAGTTGGACAACGGGCTGTGGAATTTTTGGTACTCCAGTTTATCGCACGTAAATCTATTGTGGGTCTAAAGTAAGCCGAGGGCACTTTCTTGACCACATGAATGGGACTAATCCATTTGCATTCATTTCCATCGATGCGCCTTGCGAGCTTGTGCTCGACGAGTAGGTCTCAGTAAATTTTAAGATACTTTTCGTGGGGTGGCGTGTAGCTACACGACGCTAGCGTCTGGGGTGATATATGTCGGGCCAGGCATCGTCTTTGAGGAATATTCACATCGGCTCTACGTCAGCGAAAACTTCGCCTGAGAGTTTGATTCGAAAAATATCCCTGTATCCTTCAACCAAGTCAGTTAACTCTTTATGCAAGTGACTTGGGAGGCCATTGTTGATGGCTCGCTGGACCAATACATCGCGCGCATCTGACAATTCCTCGGAGAATCGTATCCGATTTCAGGAGTGGGAGAATCGTCTTCGATCGGATCAGTTTCTTCCAAGCTTGGGAACTTATAGAATGTGGGTGATTTCGAAGAGGAGACGCGGTGAGCCATTAAATCGGAGTGGATCTCAGTAGTGTGGCGATATCTGCCTCTAACTGTTGATAATCTTGAAACTCGGCCAATTAGCGGAGGATGCTAGCTGCTTGAGTCGCTGGGATAACAGGAAAGGACAGAATTTACTTGAGTCATATTCATACCGTCGGTCTGACCAGTACTTTTGTCAGGAAATTCGGCCAAATTAAACCCAATAGCTCTCAAAAAGTTGCGACCAAGCAGGAACTCGTTGAGCTGCTTCGACTCGAGCATTACCACATTTTGGAAGCGAGTGGAAGTTTCTTCCGTCTTCAGCATCATGTCTTTTATGATGACGACCGATTGGCATTATATCCGTTCCTGATTGGCGGCCATCAGAATGACCGGCTCGTCGAGTACTTTGCGCTCCGAGTCGAGGACAATACCACGCGACTCAAGGCCGGTCGTGATTTTCGTCGACACGGCCGTTCAGTCGCATCCTGTGTCATCGATAGCCCTGACGGCGACGCCGTGCAGGAAGATCCTGAGCGCATACTGCTTCATCTTTGCGCTCCTGAAGTAGTTTCGCGCGAGCGTGCGGGAGTCTTCAGAGGCTCGCAGGCGGTTCACGCGCGCTTCCGTCCTCTAAACCTTCTTGAAACGTTTGGCGCTGTTGTGCTCGAGGCGCTCCCGGCGCTGGCTCTGGACAAGGCGGTCGCCGTACGGCGTGGGTTTTTTATAGAGCAGTCGCGTAGGAAGTGCTTGGAGACTGGCGTCTTCGATGTGCAGGCGGGATGGGCGTAGGGGAAATTCTGACTGGCCATTTTGATGGCGGAAGCGTTGATTTCACAGGCGCCGCGGCTGTTGCCGCGGGGCTTCTTTCGTCCTCCGCGCTGCTGATACCCTCCGCGCTGCTGATACCCTTCGCGCTGCTGATTCCCTCCGCGCTGGCTTCCGCGCCGATTTTGTCGGGTTCCACGGGCTGCGCCTTCTCGAAAGCCTCCGGCGTGGTAACTTTCGCCGCATCTGCTTTCACGTCTATTCTTGTGGCGGGTGTCGTCATGGTTATCACGGCCGCGCTTGCGAGAGGCGGCGAAATTATTGACGCGGCCTTTCTGCGCGATTTCAGCTGTCTTTCGGAGGTGTTCTGTGAATATCGAAAACTTGTTTCATAGATGAATTTGTGTTTTTACCTCGGACTTTAGAATGACGGAGAGGTAGGATGGGATTTTTGGGAGGATCTGGTTGGTTAGGAAACGATGGTCGTCTGCAGACTTCAGGTATTCTTTCCGAATGAGCGAATGCGAAAGATAATTCACCCGCGAAGAAGTTAGCGGCGACCAGTGAGTCGCTGGTGGCGTAATTCCACTCAAGGCTGCGGATTATTTCTGTAATTTGATCGGTACTGGGCGACGTTGCGGTAGCTTTTGGGCAGTAAATTTTAGGTATCATAGCCTCAGTGATTTCAGAATAAGAAATTTCAGTACCGCTGCTGTCCTTCACGGTTCCGGACTCAATGTAGGCTTACATTCGACCCATCGGCACGCAAGACTTGAGAGTCTTACGCGCGCTACTCTTTTCCAGTCGCCGTTCTTCCTCAATAGTAAGTTTGTAGCCGTCGTACTTGGCGAGCTGCTTGGCGTCTTCGCTCGCCTCGCGAAGCCAAACGAGGACAGGGGTTGGCGTAATGTAAACGGCCTTACGCCAACCCCTTCCTCGTATAGATATATTACGGACAGACTATTGGACTGGATTGGGGGCGCATGAGCTGGGAGAGAAGGCTGCGCAGGTGCGACTGGCGATGGACCGGTGGGGTGCTCGTTTCTAGTCGGCTCGACTTCTATTCGTCGTTTGCCTCATCGCCTTCGAAAATGTAGTCCTCCTCATCTACGGACAAGTCATCGAGGGTGATTGTTGGGCCATGAGCGATGGCGTCGGTCTTAAAGTCAGTAGCGTCGGCGACGCTTGCGGCGTAAGCGGCGACGCCGAAGACCACATTGGGCGTAATCACGGACGGTACGGTGAAATTAGCACTGCGCTTCAGGCGAGCCGAGAGCGGCTCAGAAGTGCTGTTTAATTCCATGGGGACCACTTCCGACGTCGCCGTTTCGGCGGAAAGGTTGATGCCTGCCACCTTGGCAGCGGTAGTTGGAGATGTGGCGGAGCCGGCGCCCTTTCCTGGAGGGTCCTGCTTGGCGTCGGCAGATTCTTCTTCGCGCTTTAATGTGTCAGGATGGTCCACGTTCTTGCTAGACGAGCCTGCGCCACTTGGAGTCGGTACGGATCTAGGAATCTTTGCAGAAGTCGCGCCGGCGCCCGGCGCAGCGGGCCGCTCTGAGACGGGGTGGGCTTGGCTTGCGTATTTTTTTGGCGGTTACCGCGCCGCTCTGAGGCGGGGCAGTCACAAAACGTTTATTCTTAGCGGCATTCTTCGTCTTTGGGCGTATGTTGGGCTTGGAAGGGTTGGGGTTGTTGCGCTTGTCGCCCTTTGACTTGCCTTTTTTCCTCCTGACATTTCGGCCAGAAAATAAAGAGCTCTGTTCGTTCTTAAGGAAAGGCACAAGACGTCTGATAGGGAAGACGATAGAAGTGGAGGGGTAGTTTGTAGTTTCAGGTGCGAGTTGGTAGGCAGAGGAGTTAATCCCAGGTTTGTGCTTTAAAGCGGTTGCCGAAGTTTCCAAATTCTCGCTCCTCTGCAGCGGAGATTGGCATTGGGCTTTATAGACAGGAGATGTGCGGATTCTGAGCTAGCGAGATAAATATACGGTTCGTGTTGGCCGACGCGAAGTAGATAGTAGAGTTTGAATGAAAGCCGGATTGTTGCTGAGATCTGGCGAGATCGCAGCGGCGTTTCTGGAGGAGCCTGTAATGACTGATTCATGTCCATTAGTATTATTCTAGAAGTGAGTATCGTTAGCGTGGCTAAAGAGCTGGCTTTCATGGCGAGTTCTGCTTCGCTGATGGCACCATAGAGAGCTTCGAGACGATAGAGTGCAAGTGGATCATACCCATTGGTATAGCGCTGCGAATATTAAATGATTCGCGGGGATAGATTTGTTTATCGGTAGACATTTGCCTTGCTGGCGTAAAATTTAAGTGGTTCGCTTTCGAACCAGTTGTACTGATAATCTGTTTTCATAATAGTAGTGTAGCATAGGCCTGATCTAGAGTGCTGAGTCTGGTGTATGAAAACACAGAGAAACACTCTGCTAGTAGGTGCGGCAGCTGCAGTAACTTCTCAATATCAGTCCTGTGCTACTGTTCTTGCAATCGTCACGTGCCTTCGGTATTTGTTAACGATTCTTCCGGGATTGAACTTGTCAACTAGTTATTGTGATAATTCAGCGATGCACGGTGCACAACCCTGTAACGCTTTCCCTTCGTAAACTTGTACTCCTCCTTAGGTGTGCTAAATAGACGTTTATCCTCGCTCCTTTTGAGCCTCAACGTATCGAGCAGGAAAGTAGCCGCTTGATATTAAGCAAGAAATTACGTGCTCGAGTTCCCGCCCTTAGCGGTGTGAACCGAATATAACAGAGAGCACTATGTGTGTTTCTCTGTATTAATACAAACAATTGTTTGTTTGTATAATAGATAGTTTAAAAAGAAAGCTCAACCATGCCAAGGTTAAATCCCTTAAGTATTCAGTCTCTTACGAAAACTGATGACTAAACTAATGATGCAGTAAACTCCTAATCGCTAATCTATAGTAAGTTCGCAAGAATTTCATTAGCTGTAACCACTGTGACTGTTACTCGTTGACTTGTAACAAGTCACACGATTCTCTCTTTAACTCATATTACCACAGTACAGTACGTTAATACTGTACTGTGGTAATATGCGTTAAAGTGAGAATAGTGTGACTGGACATGGACACAGCAGTCAGCAATCGCACAACTGCAAAACAAAAAAGGTTCTGGCTGTTGCGATTCGCGCGTCTATTGCCGCCCAGCGCGACCTGTCCCACGTCCAAGAGCTCGCAGCCGAAGCCTTTTAATCTCTTCGAGCATCCAAGAGCTCGCTAGCCGGTTTCATCCGCGGGATGCGTGGGACGTCGCAGAAGCAAACAGAGTCGCCGGTTTGGAGGCTATGTCGCTATACGGAAGATATCGTTCCCTAGAAGAAGTTTTTGAAGTGAGTTGGCTAGAATCTGAGAACTTTAACGTGAGATACGTCAACCTCTTTCCAGATGACGGCGACTCACCTGATCTATCACAACTGGTCCGATAGATAACGGCCCTGGATGACGACATGTACATGGACGTGAGTATCACGACCGTGCCCAGCGCGTCAAAAGCCTAGTACCACCCCACTCCCGTCCATACACCCCATACATCTATGAATCAGTCAAAACCACACCCAATAAATTTTCCCATTACACTCCTTCCTTATACATTCCCCTCCCCTTCCCCTTTTCTTCCTCCTTCCCCTCACGAATGCCCATTTACTACCTGCCGACGAGGATTCATCTCTTCCTTCGATTCCTACCCCAAGATCCGCCGTCATGTTAGGAACATGCACCTTTCTACCTGTGAGTTCTGGTCCGCCACCCATCTAGCCCAGCGCGAAGCCTTAGCTGCGCTGGCGTTGCCCTTTGGTGATAAGCTGTGTCGGGCCTGTCCCCGACTCCGCACCTCCCAGAACTGCCTTACTGACGCGGAATTCCACAGAGGCACGCAGGAGGCTCCAGCATCTGAATCACTTGTCTCTCGCGAGAGCTTCCATGCCCTCATGCGCGAGCAATACAGTCGCCGTTGTGAGCCCCTCCCTGGCCTTCCTCATGCTGGCCTCGAGCGTCCACTGGCTAAAACTGTCCCCGCTCAACCATCCAGTACCCTCCGACAGGCCCCTCTAGAGCTTAACGCTGTCCTGCGTGACAAAGCGCTCACCTCCGTCGAGGAAATATTCCTCTTCCCACTCCGAAACGAGTACTTTACTGCCGTGGTTCCTGGCACTCTCCTCAATCAGGCATCGTTCCTCGGCCAAAGGCTCCTGTGTGAGGTCTTCTTCTCTGAAGCCGGGTCTGGAAAGGAAGACAAGTCTTTTATCATATGGATGTTTTCCTACCAGCTCATCTACAGAAAGACATTGAAATGAGAAGACGGCTGGAAGACCAGCCCGGGAATATTCAAGGCCATGGAAAGCAGGCTCACCCGGGGGCCAAGAAGTTCGACTTCACTGACCTATGGAAGGATTCCCAATATGCAAACGACAGACGAGTTTAATTGGAAGAGGATGAACTCGCCCGCCACGCTGCTTCATCCGCTGGTACCGAGCCCCATCGTCGGCTTAAACTCGCCCTAAGATTGAGATTCAAAGCGAAGTATGGCAAGGCCGCTCGCGCAATGGTACAAAAACCCACAATCGACCCGAACGCCGCAGATTCCCTGGATAATATGAGGGCCCTGCACCCCACCCCCGACAACCCTGTGTCTGTTATTCCAGATAGAGACCTGCCGCCGAAACCCCAAGTCAGCTGTGACGTTGTCAAGGACGCCATCCGCGGAATGAGCAGTGATTCGTCGGCAGGCCCTGATCGCATGGGGGGTGCGAAACCTGTCTCTCATCGCAAATTCTCAGCTCATATTGTCGACTGAGGTGTCAGGTCTCCAGATACTAACCGATGTCGTTCGGAAACTTGCCGGTGGAGAGTTCTCGATTATTGTATTTCATATCCTTTCTGTCGCCAACCTCATCGCCATCGACAAGGTCGAGGGAAGGCTGCGCCCTATTGCCATCGGTAACGTCATCAGACTCCTGATAGCTAGGTATCTCATTCCTTCCGCGAACGAGGGGGCAATGGACTACCTAGCTCTCCTGCAAGTCGCGTGTGGTGTCAATGCTGGTCTTGATGCCATCGTACATGATGTGCGGGAAGCCATGGATAAATATGGGGGCGACGACACGAATATCTTAGCCTCAGCAGACGCAGAGAATGCGTTAAATCTCACGTCCAGATAGGAGATTCTCGACGCCGCCATCACTCACGCTCCCTCTCTCGCCCGCTTTTCCAATGCGCTGTACGCGAAGGACACGCCATATTTGCGTTTCGGAAATGGCTTTCTTCAAAGAAGAGAGGGAATACAACAGAGTGACCCAGCTAGCATGTTACTCTTCGCCCTGGCTATCCAGCCAATCTTGCGCCGCATATACAGCGAGTGCGAGCTTCTAGTCAATCGATGGTATGCAGACTACGGCATAATCTGCGGTAAGATCGAGGAGGTCAACCCTGCCCTCGAAATTATCGAAGCCGAGGGAAAAAAGATCAGCTTTCTTCCCTAACTAGACAATACCGTCGCCTTCTGGCCCTCTATCTGCGACGCCAATCGCAAGCTACTCACTGACAACTTCATCCTCAAACTGCAGCTACCTACCGGTGGCATGAAAGTTATAGGCGCCCCCCTCGGAGATCCTGACTTTGTCCGCGCCAAGCTGACGGAAAAGCTTGCCAAGATTGATGAATCCCTAAGACACATATATAATATTCCATGCGCGAGGATTGCCTTACACATACACAGAGTCACTTCCTTCGTCTGCCGCATCACTCACTTACTGCGTCTCATCCCGCCAGACTTTGTGGAGCGCATTTGGCGCGATTTTTATGAGCGCCAATCTACATGGATGGAGCAGATCTCGAATCTTCCTCCTTCTGCAGTGATTCGGCGTCATTACCGCCTCCCCTTTCGCTTTGGTGGGCTCGGTCATTATAGCGCGTCGAATCTTTCGCCAGCCGCCTACGCCTCGAGCCTACGCCGCGAGCCTCCTCGACTCATCAGAAGTGCGCGACGACGGACGCAGACATTCCATGTTCAAAGAAGGCACCTACGCCCGCGCCCGCCCCATACTTTCTTCCCTCACACCTTCCTTCAGTTGCTCACCTACCTCACCCCTCCCTCCCCTCGAACCAACCCTCCTAGTAGAATTGCCGGTATCTTCAAAACAACTTCTAAGCCAGGCTATATTTCTACGCAGGTGGGAAGAGTTCCTGGGTACGGAGGAGTACTCGGCGCGCTTTTCGGGAAATATCGAGCCGGCGCTCGGAGATGCGCTCCCTGAAGCAGACTGGACGCTCCTCCGCACCCGTAGACGGCTCCTCTCAATCACGGCAGAGCGAGAGTCACTTTTCCTGACCGCGGCGCCCTACCATACGCCTTTCTGTCCGATCGAGATCTGGAGCGTCATGGTGAAGCTCTACCTCGGAAGTTACGTTGATGATGACTCTAACGGAGAAATTATGTTGCGATGCGGCCACTGTGGGAAAGATATACTTGAAAGGCTTGGCATACACTCCACTTCTGGGTGCAGTACTGGCTGGGGAAGAAACTCTAAGCATGACAAGGTTGCTAAAATCACACAAAAGAAGCTAATAGCGAAGGCCGGTCTCGCATGTGTGGGGAAATACTCCGGCCGCGAAGCGCCAGGCTTGCTCTTTGGTTCGCTATTCAAACCAGCTCATTTCCTCATCTTTCCGCCCCTCTCCTCGGTAGAAGCCTCCCCTGGCCGCCCAAATGCCATAGACTTCCTCGTCACAGGCCCATTCTCCACAACGAACGTCGCCGGAAGATCTCTGGCGAGGAAATCCGCAGATTCCGAAGAAGCCTACGTTGACGCAGGGGTCAATCGAAAATACGTAGAGTTCAACACAAAGATCCTGCAGGCGAGGGAGTTGAAAAACCCAGACGACCCCATGTCGGGTACCCCTGACGGTGCGCCTCTGCCAGCCGACGGCGGCCTTGAAACGCTTTTTGGATTCTCTTTTTAACCAGCTGTGTATGACTTCTACGGCGACTGCGAAGCAGAGACGATGGATCTTTTAATGTTGTATGCTAAGAGAGTTGCAACTAGGCAGGGCTCAAGTCCGAAGTCTGTTCTTAACACGGTTTACACGAAGGTAAACTATACTATGTGGAGCGCTAACGCGCAATCCATCATCATGCGGAGGCCTAGGGCATGGTTTGGTAATAGGTATGATAAGTAGTAGTTTGATCGAGTATACTAGCCCTACTACTGAGTACAAGTATACTCGAGTACGAGTATACTCGGTCAGAATCGCCTGTAGTAGCCTGTAGTTGGTAATACGCTACTACTCCTACTACTCAACGAGTACAGAGTATGATAACTCAAAGTATCATACTGTACGGCAGCACTCAAGAAAATGTGACAGTCCAATGAAAAATGTCAATGTTTCATGACGCCCATTGCTCGAAGTATGCACATAGAGTACTGTGCCATGTATAAAACGACATCCCTGCTTGAAATTCGCGACGAGGCGTGTTTTTGGGGCCGGTATGAGTAGTAGCAGGGGCTACCAAAACAAGTATACTCGAGTATACTCGCTGTAATAGGCCCCAATACGACACGTGGCATGACACGTGGCAGTAAGAGCATACTCGAGTATACTCGAGTATACTCGTCTGGAAAACGCTGAGTAGTAGTTACTCGTTGCACAATCAACACATGTATACTCAATACTCAGTACTCAATACTCAGTACTCGGTCAGAAATTGAACCTAATACCAAACCATGGCCTATCTAGGGCTTCCCTACACACTTTCCGATAGCTACTTTGTTTCCCAACATCTTTAGAATAAATGCGAAGTAAATACGTTAATACGGGCTTCAGGGTATGTTCTGGCTCTATCACAAGAGCTACGCTATCCGCGGAACTCCAAGGATAACACGGTCAAATTTGGGTCCCCCGCAAGTCTTTTGCTTACACTGGACCCAATTTATTCTTACACAATCCTATGATAACCAGATCTCGTTTTGCTCTGGCTCTATCACAAGAACTACGCTATCCGCGGTATCCGCGATAGCACAGTCAAATTTGAGTCCCCCGCAAGCCTTGTGCTTACACTGGACCCAAAACATTCTCATAAAAGCTTATGAAAACCAGATCACGTTTAGATCTTTTACTATCCGGTTTTCTAGCCTGGAAAGTCACTCTTCCAGTAATGATTGGCCAGTAGCAAAAGTATAGTGAAATTTCCACTCCTGCCGAGCTCACCAGGCTTTTGGAGTGAATAAATTTACCCCGTTCTCTGGGCGTTGATGTGCGCCTCTGAGAGAGAGACTATGGGATTACCCTTTGGTTTGCTTTCCACTGTAATTTGTGCTTCGTCGCGCGCGTGTTGTAACGCTATCCCATGAGCGCCGAAGATATCCTGAGGGCGGAGCGTGTTTGACGCGGGTGCCTGGACGGCTGCCGAGTTTTGACTTTACGCGAGAATACGTCGCGGCCGACGGCCTCGTCATGAGCGATGGAAAACAAGGTGGAGGAGGAGGGATTGTTGGTTGTAGCGGTGGTTCAGAGAAGACTAAGACGGCGGCGCTCGTACTTCCCGGGCCTACTCTTCCTGAGCTGACGCGCGAAGGAGCCCTCAAGAGTTCCGCCCGCACGAAGCTCCACCGGGATTATTTAAGGTACTGTGAGGAGGTCGACCCGTATGCAGGTAGTGCTGGAGGAACGGTTCATAAGGCTTCGTTGAAGAGCTGAATCAACGCTGACGCCGTGCGTTGCGCTTTGCTGTCTCGCTCTTTACGGAAGGAGGACAAGACCGCTTGTTTTGAGCTTTCAGAGGTGGCCGATGACGTCCTGACATCTTGGCTCAGTCTCATATAGAAGACAGCGATGCTTGTGTCCGCCAATGAGCTCATTGATGTCGTCAAAAGAGTTGTTTGGCGGTGGATTGATGCGTGCTGGTCAGCCGCTGTGGCGTCCATGACAGAAAGGTTAATGTCTGCATTGTTCGACCACAATCTTGAGTCATGCCTGAAGGAGACAAGGCTGCAGAAGGAGCTCGTTTCTTTATTCGTAAGCAAGATTGCTCCCACGCCTCTTCACGATCCACTCGAAGCTGACGTTTCGAGGGACAAGGAGTTCAAGTGCAACCTGTCCAAATTTATTGACGCTGCAAGAGAGTTGGCGGAGAGACTTGATGAGGACAGGATTCCGCATGTCAGGCCAAACTCGCTAGAGCGGAACGCTGGATGTGGTTCGTCGGAGCCGGCCGGTGGCTCTTCAACACAAGCAAGCAAGGGCAAGAAGCGCAAGGATTCTCGTACCGACGAGGACATTCTTCGAGAAGGTCGTTTTCAGCCTTTCAAGCCTGATACGCACCGCTCAAGCAACCAGCGAAAGCTTCACCAGGGCCAACCTTCCTTTATTCCACACTGCGTGCACAAGGAATGCAAGAAGACCTCCGCCAAGCACTTTGCGTCAGATTGCCCAAATTGTGCATCTGCAGATGACGCTGACAAAGACTTGATTAAGGCTGGGAGGCAGCGGTGGTAAAAGAATAATGTTCGTTTTTTTGAAGAAGGCGCGTCTGCGTCGACTTTTGGCTCTGGCTAGCGAAGCGAGGCGAGATGCTTTGAATTCTAGTTTGGCAGGGAAGAAGGCGAAGAGTACCACGCGATTCCTAATCGAAGGAGAGTGGATTTCTGTTGATGACGCTACAGATGACAGTGGAGCTGAGCTCTCGGTAATTGGACGGCGCATGGTGACTCGTCTGAAAAGCCGAGGGGTTGATCTGAATCTCAGTACACTGAAAACCCCTGCCAAGTTGATTTCAGCCTGCGGAATTCATGTCGCTTATGATTCCGTACTAGAGGTCAAGCACATGAAATTGTGTCTTGATGACGGGTCAAAGACCGTTTTTTCCGGAACGTTAAGTTCTTTGTGTCTTGTGACGTTGACGAGCTGTTACTCGTTCGTTCTTTTCTGGATACTATTGGCTTTACTTTGGACGAGTTCTTGAAAAAGAATTCTGGCCGGCTGCAAGGGCTCGATGTGTTGCACGATACTGCAATAGACCAGTACGTCACGAGTGTAGCCGTAGGAGATGGCAATTTTGGTCGCGTCGCTCGACTGGTTTCTATGGGAGGTTGCGAGAGATAGGAGTCTGCCCCAGTTTCTTTTGTATCCGATGTCTTTGTTGATGTTTATGCGGATGGGGGAAATGATTCTGCCCAGTCTGAACTTGCTTGTCTATCTGAGCCTGCTGTTATTGCTGCCATGCAATCTGTCCCTGATCCTGATGTGAATCAAGAACATATGCCGACAACGCCGGTGGCAAGGACTTCCAAGTCAAAGCGTCGCCGCGTTGGTCGGCTAGAGAGGCTTAGACGCCTGAAATCTACTGACCCAACTTTGCTCGCATCCACTGAAGTTGTTGCTTCTGTCACGTCCCCCCAAGACTCTACTCGCTTTAATGCTGTACAAGGCCGTAGATATATGTTTCCCAAGATCCTAGATGAGGATCCCCTCGACATCGAAGAGGAAACGCCTCTCTTAGAAATAGGGATTGATACCGC
>JAULCF010761239.1:0-20846 GCA_032361265.1 Devaleraea mollis | reverse complement strand
GCGATGAGGACGCGCGAGGACGAGATTGAGCCGCTGATTGGTATTGTTTATCCACGCTCTAAGATGGGAAAGCAGGGAGAATTTTACCTCCTACCGGGCCACCAGAAGCGGCGCTCTGTACCGGACGCTTTCGAGCGCCAACTAGAGATGGGGAACACGTACCTAAATGCATTTAACAACTCCATCTCAGGACTCAAGGGAAGGAGGAACGTATCAACTACCCTACTAGCGGCCACGAGATCTGGATGCGGGTAATTTCAGGAATGTTGGACGCCATTGTGAACGACCGCGGTAAGGGGGCAATATCGGACCCGGCCATGGAGCTCGGATATCGTATGTTATACACAGCAAGCCTGCGGATTGAGGGAGCGGACGAGGATTACGCTGGCCAGATAGATGGCGGGCTGCGGCAGGGCGGAGGACTGTGGATGGGGGAAGATGTGTTCGAGGAGGCGAGCAAGGACGCAAGCTGTCGAAACGCGCTCGAGGAAGCAAGGAATAAGGTCGAGAGGAGGATTTAGCCGTACAAGTCCGATAGCTAGAGTAGAGTATGCCATAGCGTCCAGCGCAGTTATTTGCGCGAACATAATCTGATTTGGGTCTGTTTTCTTTTTATAAATGTGTATTTTATGTTTTCTATAGTGCCTCGCTCACCGCCTGATGCTCGCGATGCACCGTCGCTCCGGTTGCGCTACATGTCACCACTGTGGATCAGTAATCGCCGCCACAAAACAGTGCGGGTCGCTAAAGTACTCAACAAGTTGGCCGACTTCGACGCGCGGAGCGCCGCGGTGGGCCCAAACACGCGTGGCCGAAGTGTGGCTTCGTCAGTAAAAGGTAAACCCCATTCGCCGTGCGCATATGAGACAGTTTCACATTAAGTGTTTTTTCCCAACTTATGTAATGCAGTTTATTTTTTATTTTTTTGCGAATCTAACATATACAGACACTGTACTATGCGAAATTAACGTGTCCAGACACTGTACTACGCACATTTTTGTCATGTTACATAACAAAACGTGTTTTCGGCAACAAGCAGAACAGTCCAACGCAGAAGGTGCGTAATTCACATTGAAATTAAAGGAGTGCATTGAACTACGCGACCTGTCCATATGCGTCCCTTCCCAGACAGGGACTTAGCCGTGTGGGGAGGCACGGCATCAGGTAGTAACTAAAGAAATCATCCTAAGAAAAAACTTTACTATTTTCTTAGGATGATTTCTTGGGGTGCTGTGAACTCGCCCGCGCTCTCGTCCATCTCCAGAGGTATCACCCTCGGCCTCTCTCTTGGCATCGGGGGCCGCGGAGGCCATGGGCGCGGCCGAGGGCGATGGCGAGGGCGAGTGGCGAGCGCGCGGGCGAAGGCGAGGGCGAAGAAGAGGACGAAGACGATTGCGCTGGGCGAGAGAGAAGGAGATGGCGAGATCGAAGCCGAGAGCAACTTGCTCCTGGAACCGATCTCACTATCACCCTCTCTATCGCCCCTCGCTATTGGATTCCGAGAGCGGGGCCGAAGATGAGAGGGGAAGGACAGGGTCAGGCCGATATATTCGCCCTCGCCTCCACCCGCGCTTTCAAAAGCGAAGTTCGCCCCTCCCCCGTGCCCTCGCCCTCGCCAGTGCCCGCGCCCTCCACATCTACCTCAACACTCCCCTCTTCACCCACACCCTGAAACTTACGCTACTTTGCCTGAGTAACACGGACCTCGGGCGCAGTACCATCACCTTCACGGTTTGAGGTGGAATACACCTCATGGAAAACTTGAGAAAAAATAGTTAGAAGGATCAGTGGACTGACATCTTAACAACGACTAAGAAGTGTTTAGATGGCGCTATAAATCACGGGGTAGCTAGGCGCTGGAGAAATGAGACAAAACATAAACAATGAGAACATACTATGCCTAGTAGACACGAAAGATACCCAATACTATATGATGTGTGAAACGTATGTCCTAGTATGACGGAATTTTCGCGTATTATGCCGACGACTTAATGGCCTTTACTCTCACTACAGCTCTCCAGCTCGTCAGAAGAATTGCTACCAGCGGAGTGTGCTGCTTGCTTTCTTACCGACAAACGGACAGCCTCATCACCAGATGCTTCACTGTCACTCCCGGATGTTGTGAAGTGTTGACTCAGTGGAGAGTAAATCCCTAATTCAGTAACATCGCTTTCAATTTCACCAATGTGAGCGTACCTGACTGCACCCCACCAGCAACATACAAACAGACACATAAACTCAGCACTTGCTACGAGATACTATACATCCTCAGAAGGCGAGTAGTACGCGCGACTGTAGACACGCGCGTGTGGCATAAAGAAGTTGTAACGATGAATCGAAATCTCTAACTTAGTCGTACAAGTTTGGTCGAAGTCGAGTCGTGCAAGAGACAGCTCGTCAGAGGCGACCTCCTCCAAGTCCCTGATCTCAATATCTGATAACTCACCAGCATGGTTCCGCCGGGACTTCCAGTTCCTGTACTCCTCGTAAAGGAAGGTACATTTCGCTTCAATTTGCACTGAATGAGGCAACTCAAGGAAAATCTTACGAACTGATTGCAGGACATTCAAAACGGAGTGTTTGATGAGAGCCTTGTAAAGTACTGTTTGACTGTGGGACGCGATTGTGGTGTTGTATCTCAACTCCATAATCCGACTGTGGATCTTGGCAGCCCAATCAGTGTCTGCCTCAATCAAGGAACGAATGGTATTATCTCCAAGAACCCTCTTAACCATGATGTACTCCTCATTATCTGCCTTTAATAAGTTCAGGTGGAAGGTGGGAGGATTCGAAGCCATCTTACCCACGTATGTGATGTCTGCATCCCGTGAAAAGAACTCCATCATGGCAACACGGGACTCGTATGTACGAAACAGGCGACCAGCGAAGGGCCCTGACTTCCTCACCAGCAACTCAGTTGTCATCACGTCATTATTCTTCCAGAAGTCTTTCGAATAGAGCACCGAATCAGACAAATTGGCTATGGCAGCTCTAAACCCCACCCGGTCCTTACCAGGCTAACTAGACATAGCCTTCGAGTCTTCATAAATGCTCGCCAGCTTCCGAAAAGTCCACCCTAAGCTTCGTAAGAGTGAGCACACGCGTATTGCCCAGGGGCCTTCTCCACTGCTTTGCCACCACCGATAAGTGGTGGCGGCCGATAAGTGTCAGTCAGAACCAGGTCGGTTTTTAGCCTGGATGGCTATTTCGACGGCGTCTGCGGTACACCTTCCCTTTCAACCACACTGCTAGGAAATCTCCCATCCGATGCTAGAATCAGTGATGTCGAACCGGCGCCATCGCCTCCCGAACAGCCACTCTCATTCGAGGCACGACATACAAGCTGTCCAACAGCGGTCGACATGGAAGGAGGGGCACCATCTCCCATATTAGAACGTTCTTTTTGTCATCACGGACAATTCCGTTCACTGGGCCAGCCTCGGAGGTACGGGGCTCGCCTACCGGCGACCGACCCTCGCGCCTGGCTGGGGTACCTCGTGATGACGAGCCTCTACTGTGCCCGCGTCTCGCCATGCCAAGTAAGGTTAGACAACGACAAGCGCATGAAAGACAGTGATGTAGCTTGGCGGATGAACTTGAAGGACGTCGGATCTTCGAAATAATTTGTGCTGTGAAAGGCTACGCCGGGTGTAGAACTGTGGTACAGGATAGAACCTCAGTCCAATCGGGTATAAGATCATACAGATTTACGTACCACCGGCCGGTTACGAAATCGAAAGAAAAACACTTCTGGTAAGATTACCCAAAAGTATTAATGTCAGCATATTCAATACGGGAAGGGAAGTTCCCATGACATGTATACATTACATGGCAATGATAAAGGCAGAACTGGGATAATCTCCCAACCCACTTTGTACTTTAAGTACAAAGTGGGAGAGTATGCCACTTCCGAATTTATCATTACAATGTAATATCAAAGTTTGATATGATAACATGTATGCAGCCTGACACTGTATACCACACTTCAAACTGCTAGCAGTACCGTGAACTCTGCACGGAGATGCAGGGCGAGTAAGCTTCCATAGCTTTGAACGTCTTGTTACGGGCGCACACATATCTTACCCCTCCTCCAAAAAGTGCTTAGCATACGCTTCATACCCATCTCCTTCGAGAAAACACTTCGCAATGAAGAAAACTCAGAAAACGAGGCGTAGAGAAGCCAACGCTCTGGGACTGGGGAATCCCGGGTCTTTAAAACGTAAAAGAACGAAAGGAGTGTCGAGGCGATCAGGTAGTCCTATCAGGAAGGCAGATGACGGGACGCACAGGGTCACAGTCGCGCAACACGTCAGTTTTTTCCAGTTCAACAAACGGAGTGACACAAGCGAACGAACTTCCTCGCGTTCTAATCAACAAGTCCTTACCGAGTCACCGGCTACCCTACACGAGCCTCTGGATGAGGTCCTGGACCTGAGATTTGAGAGTGACGACGCGACGCTGTCAGATCCGGAGTCTTTCCACAACGCCAACCGAGAAACTGATGAAGTACGTCAAGGGAAGCCCTCAACGAGAACTTTGAATGAGGCAGTGCTTCACACAGGTCTAACAAGCGCCGAAGACAATGAAAAAGGGAAACGTACTGTGGGAACCAACGTGCACAACCGCGAAGAAGAGATATAGGGCTCAAGGACTTGCCTGAAGAAATGTTCGAGAAACAAAGTAGAAGAACTGACCGGAAATTGAAGAAAATTGTCAAAGAGACCAAGGATGGCAGCCTCTTCTCAAAAGTGCCTACCGGAAATGGAGACGGGTACATTCCTGTTAAGGGCGAGGACATCCGTCGGATTTTCTTCGTCGGCGAGTGGCTGAATGATGAGATAGTTAACACTATCGGCAGCCTAATCAACAAGATAAACAAGGACGCAAAATTCAAGTCAGTTCAACATAAGTTATGTTGAACTCATTCTTCTATGACAAACTGCGCGAGAATCTACCGATCGGACACATCGCTGGGACAATCAACTTCAGCAATGTCGAAAGGTGGACGAAAAATGTTGACGTAGCAGGATTGGACCAGGTCATCATACCGATTAATATCGGTATTGTGCACTGGACCCTCGGTGTAGTCAACCTGCTCACAAGGAATCTTGCGTACATAGACTCACTTGACCGTCCTGCAATGCAGAACATTCACAACTACCACATTGAGCAGATTCGAGAGTGCTTGATTGGGACTATAGCAAAGGAGAGGGGACAAGTATATGCAGACAGTCTGGACATCAGAAAGTGGGCGACTTCATTCGGAGGGCGGGATCGTCCGAAACAGAAAGACCGTAGTTCTTTCGGAGTATTCATGCTCATAACCGCAATGAACATGTCTTCTAACGAGCCCTATTCATGGAAGCAGGAGCATATGAAAGATGTGCGTCGCTAGATGGCACAGGCTATATTTCGAAAGCACCTGGGTTCCACCGGTCAGTTTGACTAAGCCAAGCAGTTAACACGTGAAGTGGATTTAGATGAATAAATTTGTGACAAACTTCATCATCATCTCCGAGACCAGTGAGAGTCTCCCTTGACATGCGCTCCGTGCGCACTTCTACAAAACTGAAATGTTATAGATGGAAGAGATGGGGCCGTGCATCTGAAAATTGTTACGGGAACGTAACTGTTGGAAGTATTGATTTTTCCTTCTAGGAAGTTCCTATACGATTTGATTCGATTGTCGTCTAACGTACTTCTCCAAGCAGAAGTTTCTAATATGCAACTAAATAACAACTTATTTCGTACGAATCTTTCCTGATGAACTCTACCTGAGGTAGAGTTCATCAGGAAAGAGAAATTAGTTATCCGTCAGACCGCAAGGACTTTTTTGACCTAGTGGTGGTTAGTCACAAATCATTATCGTACTTCGTTGACTCTTATTGGGACGACAGTCAGTACACAATGACGAAGTCCATCAGCCGCAAACGGAAGCTCTTCATACTCGCTTGGATTCACGAGCTAATGGCGAGAGCCTCTCACTGAGACTGAGCATGATTTCGAAACAGGGCAATCTTACAAACACTCTTACAAGCACTCATTGCCTCGCAACGCAACAGCGTTTTGTTCCCTCCACTAGGAAGACCACCGTCAAATGTGAGAGTTTGTATAATCTGAGCGGCAAGCGTTCCATCGCCTGTAAAAACACGAATGCCTCAGCAGAGAGGGGAGGGAGACCCAAACATACAGTGGAATATAGAGAGGGAGTAACCTTGGAGAGCCAAAAAAGCTAGACGAAGGGGCGCGCATCTTTGTCTTCGGCACGAAAATCTGCCGTGGTCTGTATTTTTCCAAAACAGCCAGAGTTAGTGCATTTTGCGAAGAACATGGCGTCGATGATCTAGGATTTGGGCTGCTTTGCTGATACTTTGTGCTGGAAATCTTCCTCTCAATGAAGACGAGCGTTAGTAAGATCCTACACGCACTCAGCCTCTCGACCATCGACAGACGCACACGCTACAAGAGTCGTTATGTACTTTGCACGACGTTGCTTGCCAGTGCATGGACGCTTCTCTCCTGCGCGGGTGGAGGACGGCTTCAACGTACTGCTAGAGGATGAGAGGGATGATAGAGTTAGATTCTGATAGAAGACCGCCATTCCATGGAAGTTTCTCTCCAGCGCGGGTGGAGGACGGCTTCGACGCACCTCTCGAGGATGAGAGCAATGATAGAGATACCTTCTGATAGAATACTGCCAGTACATGGACGCTTCTCTACCGCGCGGGTGGAGGACGGCTTCAACGTACTGCTCGAGGATGAGAGGGATGATATAGTTAGCTGCTGATAGAAGACTGCCGGCGCATGGACGTTTTTATCCCGCGCGGTGGAACACGGCTTCGACGTACTGCTCGAAGATGAGAGGGATGATAGAGTTACCTTTTGATCGAAGAATGCCAGAGCATGGAAGCTTCTATCCCGCGCGGGAGGAGAACGGCTTCAAAGTACTGCTTGAAGATGAGAGGGACGATAGAGTTAGCTGCTGAGATAAGACCTCCAGTCTCGGCGGAGCTGGAAAGAATAGATGGGAGACTTCTGACCTATTAGTCGTTGTGCGTTATTAGCATACGCAGAAGTTTGGACCAGCGATAGGTAACGCTGTCCAAGTAATGGAAATGCAGTCAATTTTCTGATCTTAGAAAAATTAACTTTGACTGAATACCACATGTTTGAAGCCTCCTACGCACTGTAATTTTGAAAACTGAAAAGTGGGAGACTCTCCCACTTCTATTATTATCGCACCGTTTCCACGTCCCAAAGTATGAAACCCTAATCTGAAAAAAAGGAGAGAATCTATCACATTGCATATTGATGCCATCAAAAGATGAGCTCATCGATGAGAGAGAGAGAGGACTCTTAAAAGTCTTCAATGCCGTACCGTCATGGTAAAGGTTAAGATTCAACTCTCTCAACATTTGAAGCTGTCCTTATGGAAAGTAAGATATCCTCCATTCACCCATCTTTTTCTTGTACACTTTACCACCTTTAAGTCGCCTTCCATTAAAGTAAGAGTTAGTGCACTGCACTTCACACAAAGGTGTTTGCCCGTGAATAAACGACTGACTCAGGCGCGGGTAGAGGGTGGCATGAGTTTAATGCACGGGAATGGAAGGGTTCAACGAGCTAGGCCGTGACAGAAGACCGCCGGTCTATGCTGCGCGCAATAAAGTACTGCTCGACGATAAAAGGGATGATAGGCTTAGCTGATGATAGAATACCGCCAGCCTCTCCGGAGCTGGAACGCATGGATGGGTTGTTGCTCACTGATTAGCCTTTGTGCGCTATACGCCTACGCAGAACGGCATGCGCCGTCGATGGTGTGCTTCGCGACGCTGTATTCCGTTGCATAACCACCATTTCTCATAATGGCTGCGTGTAGCGCAGGAGCAGAGCGTATCTGTGGCTGGAAGGCTGTTGTGCGAGGTAGAACACGAAATTGTGACTAAACGTGGACCCGTTTGGACCAGGAATAGGTAATGCTGTCCAAGTAATGGAGGCTTAGTCAAATTTCTGATCAGGCTACCAGAAGTTTGAAGCCTCCTAAGTACTGTAATTTTGAAAAACGAAAAGTGGGAGACTCTCCCACTTTTATTATTATCGCACCGTTTCCACGTCCCAAAGTATGAAACCCTAATCTGAAAAAAAGGAGAGAATCTATCACATTCATAACGATTCCATCAAAAGATGAAAGAGAGGATTCTAAAAACTGCTCCTTTCCGTATAGTCATGTAATGGTTTCAGATTCAGCTCTCTCAACATTTTAAGCTGACCTTATGGAAAGTAATATACTCACCCATCTTTTTCTTGTACACCTTACCACCTGTAATTATCCTGCCATTAAATTAAGATTTAGTGCACTACACTTCACACAAACGTGTTTTCCCGTGAATATACGACTGACTGCACTGTAACTACTAGATCCGAAAAGTTTGAGACTCTCCCCCTTTTTTTCATCTCGCCCTTTGCAAGCCACGAAGTAGGAGTTAGTACACGGCCTGTGAAACTTTACATGTTCTGGTTATCGGTCTGAGTTTGTATTGTCATAATATCGCCATCAAAGGAAGAGATCGATGGCATTTAACTTCAAGTTAAAAGAGCCATCTCTTTTTTCGTTTTCTCGCGCCCTTACGACAATGCGAACTCAAATCGATGTCTATAATCTTTTAGCTTGATGTTAAATGAGTCATGTCGTCATAGGCCCAGGACATCCCAGCCGTTGGGAGTGCAACTAAGAAATTGTGTAACCGGACTACACAAGATCGTTTTACAGACCTAAGCCTTCGCACGGTAGAAGGTAAAAGATAATAAAACTACTTGGACACTAATTGTGCAAGTTAGCTACCGTCCGATAGCCTGGGTTGCTAGTTCATTTCGGATTATATTTTGTAGCCAATCGCCAGAGACCCATAGAAATGTGGAAGCCTCTACATGGCAGAATGTACAACTTACTAAAACTTCTTGGACACTAATTCTCCAAGCTGTGACCTACTTGGACACTAATTCTCCAAGTTGTACACAGTCCTAAAGCATTGGCCGCTCATTCTTTTTGGAATGTAAATCGCATCCTAACGCAAGGGACACACCGAAATTCGGCGACGATAATAATCATTAAATCAAGCTAACCTCAGGTGGTCAACGATCGTAGCTTCCTTGCACTCATCCAAGTTAAATGACATGATCGTTTTTGTTTTTTCTGCTGGCCGAGCAAATTACAGTCACCCGTGTTTATGACTGTAAATAACGCCTTACATCATGTACGAAAAGTAGTCTAGATCACACCCGAAAGGCACAATATACGAGCAGCTTCCATTTAAAGATACGGGCCCGTATGAGCTTACAGATCGCTGTGTGGTTATGAAATGTATGGCCTGACAGCCTTCGTTCAAGCGACGTAATGACTAAACTTGCAACATTTAGGATTCCCGCGGAATTTAAGGACTGTACTTGTCAAAATTGCAACAGTATTTCATAGATACATATATATATGTATCTATGAAATACTGTTTACTTTTAAGTACGTGTATGTATGTACGAATACATATATGTATATAAAAGCAAAACTTTACAGTACTGGTCGACCAGTCGGGCAACAGCAATTCGTACATACAAATACGTACATAAAAGTAATATTTACACACATAGGTTTATGTATATACTTATACATACGCATTTGTAGTTATATGCATATATAAATATATATTTAAAATAGAAATGCATACATATAAGTAAATACAATATACTCTATTGTTTCTACAAAAGTGCATGCAGCGTTTTTCGGTCGAACGTACATAGCCCAATAAAAGAACTCAGACATACGTGTGTATGGGTTTATGAACATATAGATACGGCGTACTAAAACGTTACTTTCCGAAAACCTTTCCTTTACACGTCTCTATCTCCAAGCATAAACAATGCTTCGTAATTGCTAAACTTGAACCTGTTAATGTAAAATCTTCTGTCCAGCCAACTATCTACCTCTTCGCTTGAAGCAGAACATTCTGCTTCAGATAGCATATGCATGCCGTCAGGTACCACGTGAACCCTTCCTAGAACCGCTCCTACTGGCTGAATATCTACCCATGGATCTCCGAGATCGGAAACAGCCCATTTCAACTTGATGCATCCCAGGGACTCGTCTATGAGAGAGTAGTCGCCACGATTCAGCGTAGCGTAATACCGAAGAATGACATTGTCGTTGATCTGTTCTTCCGAGAAATGTTCTTCGTCAGATGTAATGCGAACAATGGCTAGGACTTTGGCGACCCATAGCTCCTGAACACTGTGAGCGTTCTTAGATAGAGCCTGCACTAGGATATTATCTTGCCATTTCTGCTCGCTATGACTGAATTGCAGTGTAGAAATAACTCTTTGCATGTGACGACACTGGTTTTCAGTGATGCTTATAATTCCATCGTCATCGACGTCCCTCGGACTCATGACTTCGCGCATAGTAGGCGTTTCAACTCCGGGAACAAACAGAGAGTTCACCACCTTAACATTAAGGCTTTTAATAATCTCCATTTTCCTTATAGCGAAGTTCTGGGCCTCTCCAATATCCATCTCAGAAAGGCCTGCACCTCTCATCAGATGCGCTAGAGCCAGTCTCTTCCTGATGTCAAAGACTGGAACAGCGAGGAAACCAGGACCACCACATCGCCTGATAAACCAACTGCTTCCCGCTCTGGATCGACCTAGAGCGGAATTAATGTGGAGCATTTTCACGCCTTTCCGAGAAAGATAAGAACCCAGATCATCCATCTTGTTTTTCACCATTCGCAGCATAACTTCTAGATCATGAGCTTTGAATGGTAGAGATTCCTTCCCCAAGATCTTGGCCTTATCGGTCTTCATAGCTGAAATATTACAGGTCTGTCTCTGATATACAGACGCCGTAGATTTACCTGAGATCAACTTGTAGATAAGGGCCTTTACGCGGTCCGTTATGATGTCGGAACTCAAATGCAATCTATGCACGCTTTGCTTCGTCAGTAAATAAACAGTTTCGGACACGCCCAATGCAACACGTCTCGAAGTGAGTTTCTCTTGTGCCTTGTAAGGTGAATGCGATGATTCAAATGCGGACGAGCTGTAGTACGCCACGGCACCTAGTTCTTCGATGTCTTTTCTCAAATGAGTGCGCGCCTTGTGGAACTTAATGAAATTAAACATAGACTTCTGGTATTGTGCGATCGCAGGACCAACCGCAAACTTCGCATACTTCTCAATCTTCTCCTCCAATTCATCTATCTCGTCTCTTGTGAAAGATCGATCAACTTTGTCTTTCTCGGTGATAGCTTGTCACCAAGAAAGACAAAGTTGATCAATCTTTCACAAGAGCCGAGATGGACTAATTGGAGGAGCTGAGCTGCGTCCATCTCCACGTAAGCAGTGACGAAGTCTGTGAGCAGTGGCCCCATCGCAGCACCATCTTTATCAGGCAAATATTGCGTCAGTCTGTCGGCTAAGGCCGCGAGAAAGGGCATTACTTGAGTCAGTTGCTTCAAATGTTTTCCTTGTAACATACTGAGCACCCCACCGTCAGCGAACAAGCCGTTCAGAGTCCCAACGATCTTTTGTCTGGTATAGTCCACCCTGAATACAGTGCAGGAACTGTCCCTCTGAATAGAGACACACAGTGTATTGAGCGCGAGCAGTATGGATCCTCGTCTCCTTGACGAACTTGTCATTTTCCCCTTTACCTCTCGGATAGCACCTGTACTTGGATCGATCTTGCTTCTGTTGTTCGTCTTCACCAAAGTAGATGTGACTTTGTTAAACATCACTTCCAAACACTTAACGCTCAAACCAAGCGGGTTACTGTGCAGATAGTCATATCTGGATATTTCGTACAGTGATAATCCGGGTAGTTTTGAGAATGGCCATTCCTCGAAAGCTGACTGGACTGGATGTAAATCGTTCGCAGCGTACTCAGCTAGAATTTCTTTCTCCTCCGCAGTGTCTCGGTTGTCAGATTTCAGCACCTTCTCCATCTGGTTCCGTAGTGATCGCACTAT
The DNA here is from genome assembly GCA_032361265.1 of Devaleraea mollis. Classification (NCBI taxonomy): domain Eukaryota; phylum Rhodophyta; class Florideophyceae; order Palmariales; family Palmariaceae; genus Devaleraea; species Devaleraea mollis. The sequence goes on along the minus strand of JAULCF010761239.1, from coordinate 8,832 downwards.
ATCCTCATCTTGCATATTGCCTTCGCAATCAAAACCTGTCTCTCCGTTCAATGCATTCCTAGGACATGTACACTTGTTACAGTAGGAGTGCTTCAGTCCACTTGCATGGGCTATCTACGGGGTATCAACCACCATAGACGCTAAGGCTACGTGACCTTTTCTTTTCTTTCCATCAGCAGTTTTGTATATTATGCCTCTCTTGCTAATCTTTCGCGTGATGCCCACGCAGGAGGCGTATATTTCCCGGGAAGGACGTTCGGCATTCTTAAGTCTAGGTGTCCTCTCATCCCCATCTTCATCATTGTATACAGCAGATACGTCCGTGGATTCAGAGTCCGTGGAATCTAGATCTGCGAAATCCATATCTTTATCGCCCTCGGAGTCAGTTGAATCAATTTCGTCAGGAGCGCTGGCATCGTACCCTCTTTGTATCTGCTTTCCCAGCTCCTCATCACGCCGCCATGTCTTATCCGTGGGGAGATACGCGACAACGGCATCACCTGCGATCACCATCTCGTCCTTACTAGCTGACGTGAAATTCATAGAACACACCTGCAAATGATAAAACGCTACAGATGTCGTTGACATGGATACCTGGGACACATCTGAATACACCTGGGCCAATACAACCATTGAGGTCGGTAGGTTATGAGCACCTGGTCTCGTTCACTGCACGCCTGGCTCCTGGGAGTCGTCAACAGATTTTTCAATTTCCGGAATGACCCTAGTGGCTATTGCACCGTTCATTGGGTGGGGCAAACAACGCTCTCCATCCCGATTCATTGCTTGGAACGGTTCAGTAAAGAAATTCATGTCCTTACCGGAAGTGACGGCCTTCGAAAGTTGCGCCTGCAAGCGCATAACTGGATCTCGCATCCACATTATTACGTACTTGTCGCTGACATAAGGATTGCGCACTCTCCTCCCCACGAAACCGTCCTCCTTCATTTTAGAGGCCATGTCGCTTCCCAATGAAGCGCGCGCGACATCTACTCCTTGACTGTTAATATCCCTCAGTTGCTCAGCTATACCACGCGCAGTCCAGTTAGGATGCATCATCACTTTCATCAAGCGATCTAGAGGCCCCTTCGCATTACGAGATGCAATTTCTCTGACTAAATAGTGGTATACCTCCTTTAACTGTTCGTTAGTAGCGTTTTCTAGTTCAAGGCTTGGATGTAAATCGCACTCAGGTTCGGATCTGTTACTGCACCCAGCCAATAAGCCGGTCGCGATGTCGTCGCCCAAGAAAAGACTATCACCTACGAGCGGAAATATATTGTCTCCAGCCCTTTTCCTACCTAAGCTGCCGACCCCAGGAGGTAGATATTTCGTTTTAGGTTCGGGATTTCGAGTAGTCCTTCGCCGTTTATTACGGCTCTGCACTTAGGACCGGCCTGTCGTGCAAGCTGTTTTAACTGATCGGACGATAGGGAAGTGGTGGGAGGATGTTGAGTCAAATAATCGTCCGCAGCCACAATTAAACATCTTGATACGATCGTAGCGCCCGCACGCGATCTTCGCCCACCAGCTGGTTGATCAGAATTTACTGCCGCTCAATTGAAGCTTCGTTTCGTAAGTAGTGCCTTAGACGGCACTTGTCAATTGCTTACACGGCACTAACTTAGGAATCATAGACAAACGTCATATTACAGACTAATTTCGGATCTGTCTAAACTTGCCTTCACATCTTGCACTACTACTCGCCGGTCTTGTTTTTCTGACGAAGGTACGACTCTCGAAGTCCCTGACGGTACAAGCGTCCTTGGAGTAAGTCACGCATGCGTGAAGAAGCAACGGAATTCATCCGGTCCAAAAAGGTCTGCAACCCCTATCGAATCAGGGACTGGATTAGTGCCCAAATAGATTAGGCTTACTGGTGTTGGCTGACGATCCTGCATGTTGAGTGGTACGACGGAATGATTTCGTATGCGGACGGTTACGGCGTGATGCATCATTCTTTTCTTGGTTTTCGGAGATGAAAATTCTCCCAGTGTCCCATGCGGATTGTCGGGGAGTGCGTCAGTTGTTGATACTGGTAGAGCAATGAGACCTTGGAGTGCCTCGCATTGTTCTGGCTGAAGTGCCTGTGCACGCCTGCCTTAGGCGACGGTTGATTGTGGTGTACGAATTCGCTGCCTGTATATAGAGCTTCTCCCATGGCCACACCTTGTTCACACGGGGGTAAGTCGGTGTCTTTCCTTTTCCGCGTTTCTTCACCGCGGCTTTCCTTGTGAATAGGTCTCTCTATTGTTGCAGTGGCGACCTTGGGGGCTGCCTGCCACATGAATTCTAGACGCTCCATGATAACCACGCTCTATTCTGTGGAAACCCGCCTATGAATGTATAGTCCCAACATTCAACAACGTTGCAGTGGGAGAAGGTGGTTATTATACACGAACTTCATTGAATGTACTTACAGTGCGCTGATGTCAGTGAAACATCAGCATGATTGATTTGGGAGACACTTCATAACTGAAATGTCTCGATAATAATTACTGTTTTTGAATTCCATAAGCAAGTATCTTACGCAACCACGCATCTTTTACTGCTTAGCCTGCCATGAGTCGATGGCACCTGGTGCTGAAGTTGTTGCCAAATTGATTTCGTACAGGGTGCACCTCAGGAATCTTAACCTCGTAAGACAGATAGCACTATTAGGTCATGCACTATATTACGTACTTTTCAATGAATATGACTATGTCAAAAGGATATCTATTGCGCTAAACGAGCGACCTTAAGGTTCTGAATTAAAGCTTTTGTCATGTATAACCTTGAAATGACACTAGTGTCATTTCAAGGTTATACATGACAAAAGCTTTAATCAAGCTTGACATCGAAACGTATCACACGATACTGATGTCTAACCAAATGAATAAATGAGTCTCAGAGGCACTGAAACGCTCATCATAGATAATGTGTAGACGCCATATTCAAAAGAGGTCGTGTGCAGTCATCATATGACTCGCAGTAGACCTATAAAAACGCTTGACAGGAAAATCGATTACTGGGCGCTGTTAGAAAGAGTACAAGCGTTGTAGAGCACGATGAAAGTGTAATTTCTGTGCGACTTACTAATTTCGTAGGCCAAGGTGGAGGAGGGATGTACCAGCGGTGGGAATATCCTGCGCTTCAAGTGCAAGCATCCTGCAAGTTGAACCTGCGCAAGTTGAAGCTAACGGGGGAGATGGAGGCTGAGCCGGCGATAAAAGCAGAGTCGCTGCTTTCATGTTGCGAAGAGGATGGATGTGGCGCCGGAGAGAGTAGCAGAGAATGCGACGCGCGCTTCGGGATCGAAAGCAAGAACAGCAGCAGTAGCACCTCGAGATGAACGCGGTGGAAAATCAGCGCAAGAACCACACTTGCACCCCGCCGGGCAATCTTGGAGAGTCTAGTACGCCATTTCTATTCTGGCCGAGCACCTCAACGCGGCGGCGCTAGCACAGAACACGCAGCAACTGTTGGAGAAGTTTTATTCGGGAAAAATCGTTATTGCCGCGCGTCTGTTGGTAGTGGCCGTCGTGTGCGTGGAGCGGGGATATTATAGGTGGCGCCTTGGTGGGGGAAGAGAGTGGGCATGATTGGAGCGGGGATGGTGGAGATTGCCCTAGCGAGGTTTGCAATGCGGGCTTGAGCACGGGGATGGGAGGGTGTGAGTTATGTCGGGAAGGTAGGGTACTTGTGCGGAACGTAGGGTACTTTTTCGGAGCGGGGAGCGTGTAAGCCACGCTGGAAAGGTAGGCAGATTGGATGCTAGTAGCTAGGGGGGGTGGAGGCTGCGAGGACAAGGCAGTTGGAGCGGGATTTATTGGCGTCTGTCAACCAAGGCGACGTGTGTTACGACGGGGAGGAAGGGTGCTTTTCTGGAGCGGTTAACGTGGATGCCTCGCCGGTGAGGTCAGAGGGAATGCTGGTACAGAGCGGGAGAGCTGAGAGTGCGCGGACAAAGCAGGCGGAGCGAGCGCTTGCACGGAACGGTTTGGCGCCGGCTAGGTAGTAAGAGCAAATGCTGGTATGGAGCGAGGGAGTGGAGGGTGCGCGGACAAGGCAGGCGGATCGGGCGCTTGCGCGGAACGTTGTGGCGCCGGCGAGGTATTCAGAGCGAATGCTGGTGCGGAGCGAGAGAGTGGAGGGTGCGCCGACAAGGCAGGCGGAGCGGGCGCTTGCGCGGAACGGGGAGGTGGAGATTGCGCCGGTGAAGTACGCTGAGCAGTGGCACGTACCTAGCGGGCATAATGGGAGAGGTGGTCTCTGGTAGGTGCTCGTTCAATGGCCCGAGGCCTCCAGCATCGCTGGGCCATCGGAGCGGTGTCTGAATTACAGCGCATTGAGTATCTGTGTGTGCAAAGTTAGAAGTGGGAGGGTCTCCCACTTTTCCTATCTCTACTTACAGATTTGCTCGATCCAGTAGTCTGTGTGTTGCAATGACTTCTGGTAGAATTCATTACAGATTCTGAAAGGGCTGTGTGTAAGTGTGTGCAAAGTCAAAAGTGGGAGAGTCTCCCCCTTCTGACTTTTGAGATTTACAGTGGAAGTTATGACTGTGCGTAAGTGTGTGCCCAGCGAAAAGTGGGAGGCTCTCTCACTTCTGACTTCCGCGGTTGATATTGGACAAGTCAATGGCAAGTGACGGTTGCGAAAAGCTTCAATATCGACCAGAGGGGAGATTTTGGTAACTTGTGAAATCGGGAGCGTACCTGATGTCGGAGCATATTCGGTCTGAGCCGCCGCTCAACAATAATCCCGACGGTCGGGTTTCAAATGTATTCAAAAATAACAAGCATGGCGGAGAGGCGACCAGCTGCCCGCCGTTGACGACCGCCCGTGACGCGACGCTAGCCTTGACATCGCCTCCGGCCACTCTCGCAGTGATTTCACCGCCGTCGACGCTGAGAAAGCGACAAGAGCATTGTGGCGACGACGACGTTGATGGCGCCACTGCCGAAGTCGCGCCTGTAAAAGTTGAAGCGGAGAAGGCTGCCATCACGACCGGACAGAAGGAGATCGCAGCCGGTGACGACACGACATCCCCGACTGCGTCTCCGTCGAAGGATGGCATCCAGGGGCGTGACGATAGCGCTGAGGGTTCGGGGGGGGTACGTCGTGCCGTGCAAGGACGTGAGTATGGACTGCGACGACGATGGTAACGCAGTTGACTTCGCGCCTAACAAGGTCTCCGAAGATAAGGCTGTGGATGTTGCTGATGCGGAAGAAGACGAGGAAAAGAATCTCGTGAAGGACGCGGTTGTCGAGACGAATTTGGAATAAGTGATGAAAGGCTCGTCGATCTCTTTTTCCAAATCCTTGAAGAAGGCTGCGAAGGAGGCCTCAAAGAAGAAAAAAGAGAATCTTGCGGCCAGGAAGAAAGCTGCTAACAAGAAGGCGGCTAAGAGGAAGCCCTTCGTGAAAAACAAGAAGCAAAAAAAATCAGATGAAAAGGCCGCCGATAAGACTGGAGGTGAGGTAGTTGGCGAAGTGGCTGGGAAGGAGGCTACCGGTGATAAAGTAGTGAAGGACTTGAATTGCAACAAGACTATGACGAATAGGGTCGACGAGCACTCTGAGGATTCGCGGGCTGTGTCGGAAAAACCCAGTGGTTCTTCCCTTCAGCGCGGGCATCCGTCGACGAGGACACGCCTTTCCCGCTCGAAAAGAAGACATTTGATGATGTAGGTCATTACTTACCGAGCGTCAAGGAGGCTATGGAAAGAACTTTTTCCGAAGCATACTTTTCACGCGAAGCTATTGAAGATATGAAAGCAACTGGTGCTGTTTGTGAGGTCTCTCCAACGAATGCAGCTTCTGGTAAGACTGCAAGCGCTGCGACATTAGCGCCAGGGCCCAACGACAGACCTGCCAAAAAGCTGACGTGTGGAGACACTCCGCTCGCTCGTGGGAAATATAAGGCCACCATTGGTGGATCGCCGTCGCGGGCACTTAGCAATGACGCTCTTGAGGTTGTAGGCGATGGAACCTGTGCAGAAACTGGAAGTCTGAATGCTGGGGATGTCGGCGAAATTTCGCGCCTGGCGTGGTCTCCGCCTATCCGTGGCTGAACGAGTGGATCAGTTGGGTTTTAAGGATGGCTGTGACGACCATGATTCTGCGAGTGCAACCGAGGTGGATGACACTGTAAATATGACGGCGGGGGAGTCGTACAAGAATCGTCCTCTTCCGGAGAGACCGTACACGTTGGCAGAGGTTAAAAATGCGCTAGATCTCTTTGCCACTCCGTCCATTGGCAAGGTCCTGAGCCTAACAAGCGGCATTTCGACCAGAATCGCATTTCCCACAAGCCGTTTTGGGAGGAAGTGACAGGGAAATTCACGCTCGGCCATTCTACTAACACCGCACATGTCGAGAACTAGAATTGCCGGAACGGCACTGAGCCAAGTTTACGCGGTGGGCGCAACGTGCGACCAGTTCCGGGGAAAGGCTTGGAAGGAAGAGCACCAATTGGTTTATGTATCTCTATCGTCATGATTAAGGCCAAGTACTTGACAGAGTCGTCGCAGTGCATGGTCGCCTATGCGGCGTGCGTAACAAGTAATTTGTTTTTAGACGGGGAATTCGCTGTTTGTATTAGTGGTGCTCGTATTATGGAGGCTCTAAAAGGAAAGTTGGGTCTTGGGGATTCGTTCCAGTGCCGCCAAATTGTTCCTAAACCGCAGGGTCCTTTGGACGAGAATAACAATGCCGGGACTAATTTGTATGGCTTAAGTCCGAGTGAGTTGATGTTTGCTGCTATAAGATTCCAGGGGGGTGACTCAAGCAGCAGAAGTTTCAAGGTTACAGAGACTGTGCAGCAGCTCCAGTTTGTATACGAGGCTTTTGCTCGATGTAACAAGGTCAATGGACCAAATTCTGCAAGGCAAAGTTATTTGCGTGATGTTGAGTCCAAGCTGGATTACAATGAGTTTAGTACTGAGATGCATTCCTGGTTTCCTCAACAAGGTGCCCTCACCGCTACTCTTGTGGAAGGAATATACAACAGGATCACTATAGATCTCTTCGACGATAGTGATTCTATTGCTTGCGGTCCAATCGTGTTGAAGGGGGAAGATGGAAAGCAACACTTCTCGACGGAGTTGTGGTCAGTTTTGACGGCAGATGAGAAGAGAGCAGTCTTACCGGAGGAAGAGAGTGCTTTGAGATCTGCATCTATAGCATGTGCGAAAACAAACCTGCTCGATTTGCGCACTTTCATCGCGCATTTGGTTGGTTGCCCTTGCTTTCAAGCATGGCTGACCGCCATTTTCGACGACTATCCAGGATTCATGTCTTTATCTGTTCTTGCAAGCAGGAAAACATTCTTTAGGCTGAAGGGTGACTACGCAAAAAGTCTTTTCATCGCAGTTATCTACAAGGAGTGGTGTCGGCTGAAACACATTGAAAATAAAGACGAGGCAGAGCTCCAGAGGCACACCAGTGCAGCGAATTTACAGCGATTGGTAAGTCGCATTTGTGATTACAAGAGCGCAATGGAGAACCTGTGGGTTGTTTCCGTCGCTGCTAATGAGGGTCATCCTGGTGCGATGGAACAACTCGTCCACCCCCGAGATGGTTCCGCAGTAACTGTCGAGATAAAAGGCTGTGATCGAATGGGTAAGGCACAGAGGAAGCAAATTCCTTGGAGTTTCGTGTACGCCTTCGGGCGTGGGGACATTACTAAGGATCTTCTCAACATGTCGGACAGGTCTGAGGTCGATGATCTTGTCACAAGAAAAGATAGAGAAGTTTTCGATACCTGTGCCGATCTCTCCGAAGACTTCGTCGTTACTTTCTTGGATTACGCATTGGGTAATATGTGCAAATTGAAAGAAGAAGACAATCCCAGGGTTTTGACTGTGACCGATTTAGTGACGAAATGCGGTGTAACCAGGGGCTTAGTCAATAACTTCGTCAAGCAGCGTTTAATTGAGGGTGGGATCAAGAAGGATATTGGGAAAAGGTCAAGGAAGATAAGCGACCAGACAGCATTGGACCCGGAGGCTTATCGTGCGAATCAGGTGGAACTTCGGAAGAGACGGAAAATTGAGAGAGCAGCCGCTGCTTTGGAGGACACCAGCGGTGGTCGTAAGCCGGGACTTTCTAATTAGCAACAAACACGTCGTATGCGGGAAGGTGAGGACGCAGTGTTGGTTGTCGAGAACGTTGTTCCAGTTGGAGAGAACGCTTCAAAATCTGGCACATCTAAGAAGGTTCAGGATGAAGAAAATGAAAGAGATGGCGACGATGATAACTCGCCAAATGAAAATGATGCCGTCCCTGACGATAATCAGGGAGGACTCGACCTCGGAGCTGGAGACGATTCCACTACAGATCTTGTCGATTGGGGTGAGGTCGAAATGGGGCAATGCTCGGACCCTTTCCTGTCGTCCATGGGTCTGATCCTACCGCCTCTGTCCCCAAATTTGACCGTGGACAAGCCACCAGCCCAAGAACTTCCTGAAATCCAACCTCTACCGGTTGGTGGAAAACCAGCAGAGGTTGTTGATCCAGTTGTATCGAAAGAGGGGTCTGCGGTCTTGACTGGAGACGGTGTCGCGGGTCCAGTGTCAGCAGGAGAGGACCGGCCGGTGCAAGGTGAGTTGGTGTGTGGCGGGACTTCTTCAGTGCCGAGGGAATCGTATAGTGAGGGGAAGTTTGTTTACTATACGTCTCGTGCGATCGACGAGCAGAGTCCTTTGAAGAGTGTTAGCTACACTCGGTTCGAGAGTGGTTTCGGGAGTGTAGATTTCGGATTGGAAAGACACACTGGTGATAGCATGGAGCTCCAGATGACGGTTTACGATGGCCTATTCCATGAGATAATTGCGTTTACTGATGAGC
>JAULCF010760128.1:0-20889 GCA_032361265.1 Devaleraea mollis | reverse complement strand
GGTTGCGCAGACGCTTGGACGTCTATACTTGGGGGGGACAAGAAGTTCAAGGAAATGATGACGGAGGGGCTGTTGGAGCCTCCGACGGCGCCCGTTTTCGGGTTACCGGATATGAAGCCGATACCACAAACACTAGAGGAGCTCGAGTTTGGCAACGCAGATCTGACCAAGGGATGCTCGATTGGTATCTACAGGAAGATGGCTCCAGCAGACGAAGTCAGGGTGAGATCAAGGAGCTACCAGGTGAGCTCGGCCTTTGTGGTCTGGCACGGAGAGGGCCAGGAGCGCAAGGGTCGCTTCGTCATCAACTTCTCTCGACAGTCGAAACAGTGGGAGAAGAGGAACCTAAAGATGGACAGGATGGACGAGTTTGGAACAAGCTTGAAACAGGGAGAGCACCTGATAGCTTGGGATCTGGTGGCAGGTTACTGGCACGTTCACTTTCACCCCAAGATGATAGGCTTCTTTTGTTTTATCTTCGACGGGATTATGTGTCAATGCCTGGCTCTTCATTTCGGATGGGGGCCATCGGCAGTGATCTTCTCCATGTTCCTGAGGCCTTTTGTTACTTGCCTCAGGAAAGAGCTCAAATGCGCGGTCCTTTGGTACCTAGATGATTTCTTGCTATCACCTCAACAAGATGGATCGAAAGAAAGCTTCTTGCGAATGTCTACGAAGATCCAGTCCCTGATGGATCAGCTTGGTTTGTTACGCCACCCGGAGAAAGGAGTCTGGGGAGAAGGTGCGGCGCAGATCGACAATTTGGGTTTTACGGTCGATACAGTCCGCATGGCTTTCAAGGTAACTGTCGCGAATCAAGCATCAACCCGCAAGGCGGCGAAGAGGTTGCTAGATCAGGCTCTAATGAACAAGGGGCTAGTCTCAGCAAAGTGTCTGACCTCTTTCTGCGGCAAAGCAGTGTCGCTCGCATTGGCGGTTCCTCTAGTGAGATTCCATACAAGGTCCTTGTATACGGCGCTTACTTCGGCACGACGCGTGCAAGGAGACACGAAGGTGCATCTTGGAAATGTACCGAAACAAGACTTGCTTTATTGGCGCAATCTCAGTATCGAAGGCCGCTGCATACTTCAGCAGATCCCTCTGCTATGTACGCACTCAGATGCGGCAGACTTGGAATGGGGTGATACACTCAGTGCCTGCATGGCAGCTGGAGTAGATGGAAATGGAGTCCAGGGCATCCGGACGCCCGCCGAAAGAGTGAGGACGATAGCTTGGCGCGAGATGAGAGAATTACGCCTCATCATCGACTTGATACCAGAGAAGCTACTGCAAGAATGCCGACGCAGTCAGGGCGCCGAAAGTCACTCCGCTATTTTCGGTCGCAGGAGGGTGTCGCTGAAATGTTGGATAGACAACGCGGCAGTGGTTTTCATCGTTCGCAACATGGTCACGGCTTCGACCGAGATGATGCCGGAGCTCAGGCTCCTAAAAGGTGTCATGGACCGCAAGGGCGTCGACATCCAGCCACACTGGATCTACTCAGCAGAGAACCGCTTCGAAGACCTCCGATCACGAAGCTGGGATCCAGGAGATCTCCAAGCCAGTCGTTCTGTGATCGGCTTGCTGATCGCTACGCTGACACGAGTCGTAGTCAAAGGGACGGGCTTCCGTTACAAGCTCAGCGGGGGGGAGCACCCAGTGTCGCAACGCAAGACGGCGGAGGCAGCACTGGAAGAGTGTTGGGGGGGCAAGAGGGCTCGCCTCTTCAATCCGCCGCCAGAGTTGCTGACGATCACGATCAACAAGATGGTCAGAGAGAGAACGAAAGGCCTCATCCTAGTCCCTTTCTGGGGAGAGACGCACGGAGCATCACGACTCAGACATATAGCAGAGCGTATTAATTTGCTAACCCCAGCCCCGGGAGCCCCACTTGTGACGGGGGCCAGAACAGGAACGGAGTAGTGCCCGCTCATGTTGGCGGAGGTAGGTTTGTGCCTACCGAAAATGGATTTATATTTATTGGTGAAGGAGTTTCTGAGAAAGTGGCCTGACGCCTCGATTCGATCGTCAGCCTGAACTCTCTCCGGGGCTCCGGACCGGGGGGGATTTCTTACGGGTGAGAAGCTCACTGGACTCGTGAAGCTGACAAGGAAATGCCTTTTTCCAGAAACGATCTTTCCTCCATGTCAACCTCAAGGAAAATCATGGACCAAGCGCTCAGTTCAAGGACTTGGGAAGTTAGGGCCACTCACATGGCAGCGCTTGGGGCGTTCATGGCGAAGAATGGAGCAGAATTTCCTCTCGAGCCTCGGCATCTGGTCGCGCTAGTAGGATTTTTCCTATGAATGCCTGGTCTTGGACGTCCCGCCTCGGCTGCGATACAACTCCATTCCATCCTATCTGTCGGGTATACGGGGGACGCATGCCGCTTTGGGACTAGGTGAGTTGCCCACGTCTGACAACTACTTGCCCTTGAAGGCGGTATTTGATGGCTACTCCAAGGCCGATGAATCCTTGACAAAGCCGAAGGACATCAGGATAGAGATCCCACCAGAGATTTTGTACAGGATTTTATGTCGCGGTTTGGATATGGCAACCTCGAAGGCCGTAGTTCTTGATTCAACGCTCATTATTGCCGCAGCTGTGTATGGTTTACGTCCAGCTGGCGTGCAGTCTGTACAGCTGAGAGGGGTGAAATGGGCCGAGCTAGACATCAGTATCCTCGTCAAGGCTCTCAAGGGTCGCTCTGTGAGGGCTGCGATGCGTCGAGGGGGTCGCGCGTTTTATTTCCCTCGATCAGCTCCACTAGGATACGATCGGACCGTGCACCAACTATTCAGCAAGTGGAAGAGTTTGAGGGGAGCGAATGTCGGTCCATGGATTCACACACCAGGGTTGCCGCCTTGCGATTTGGACAAGGCTGTCAAGGAGGCCATAAGCTTCCTCTCTCGGGAACCACCAGTCGGGTGCACGGTAAGTGGGCATTTTCCGAGAATAACGGCTTTACTCAGAGCGTTCTTCTGGGTTGGTCGCCCATTCGCCTAGAGATAAGGTTCGATTGGAAGAACGTGGGCGACATGACAGGGGTGTATATGGACCACACCTCTCGCATCTCGCCGGAGTCCCTAGTCTTTTTCTCTCCGGAGATACCGGGCGACTTCCTCCAAGAAGCCGATGGAGTTACGGCTGGAGAATCTTGAGTCGGAATAAGCTACGGGTATTTATTTGTAGTTTGGTTTCTGTCGCACTCAACAAAAGGCAAGTTTGGCCGGGCGATGCCGAGGGAATCCCGGTCGCGCACTTGATCTTCAAGTTTGCTCGGCGCTTTGCAGCGCCTTGGCAGTGATTGGCGGTTTTTCTTTTGCAGCCGATGGTTTTAATTGGGTGTAAGAATTATTGCCATGAAAGACTACAAGCGACTACCTCGAGGACTTAAAAAGATCGAGCCGTTATTTGGTAACGATCAGACCTTGGCAGCACCACAAGAGCCGATCAGAATGTATTGGAGGAGAGGGAATTGACTGGCCTTTATAGGAGCCTAAAATGTCCGACCATCTTCGAGGAATTCCTCATGCCTTGCGCATTTTCCCTCCCGCCCGCCCTGGTGCGGTCCTCAGCGGCCTGTACGACAGAGTTAGTTTTCACGGGCTGATCACATGCCTGTGCGCGTTGTGTCAAGGGTTGCAACCCTTGAACCATGGTTGAGTGGATAGGGGGGAGAAAAAAGGAAAACTTATATGACGAGCCCAGGATTGGGGGCGTCAGAGTAGATGACTAGTGATATTAAGGCATAGAAGAATCTGAATAGTAGTAAGGGGTGCGAGCCTAGGCTTGGGCTCTGAATTCACGGCCCTAGGCAACCTGACCAGGGAGTTATTACGTAACACTGGCCTGCACCATGTGCAGGGTAAGAGTAGCGCTAGGGCCATTTGAGCGATCTGTAAAAGTTTGTTTTTGACCCAAAAGATTCGTAAATGTATTGAACCTTTAGTAGCAAACACGTTTAGGTAAAGTTGAAGTAAAGGTTTATCGGTAATTACTGCTGCGTACACTAAAGAGTTACACTAGAGGTCAAGTCGCAGCGCTTATGAACGGTATTTTACAAAGCAGTGGAATCTCTAGAGTGACTGAGAGTCACGCATTTGCATCTATGCAGAGAAAGAGGCCGAAGGTACACGATACGATATTGAAGGCGTCCAGCCAGAAACCATAAGTACAGTAAGAGCGGGAAGGAGGATTAGCCGCAGATGCTTAGGCTGTACTCCAGATTCACGAACGAGTCTCTGTACTGTACTTAACGACTTAAGCTACTGTACTCCGTTTCTACATACAAACTTAAGTTCATTCATCCACAGCAACAAGATCGTTCATATGCAGCTACAAGTTCAAGCCAGCAGCAACTTTCTGATCTTAGCCAACACTTTAAGCAGTGCTGGAGGAATAAGGTCAACTCCTAGAAAGCGGTTGTGGGGATCACAAGTGACCCTCAATGAGACGCTTATTCTCCCTAAGAAAGATCACCAAAGGGGCAAATATGACGATTTGCGGTGATACTAAGGGGTGCGGGAATGGAAGCAAGGCGGGATTAGAGTGAGCCCTCAAAATTAGAGTAGAGAGCCCGTATTGAAGCAATTCTAAGGTAAGTCGAGTAGAATTCTAGGGCAGATAAGGTGCCACAGTTTTTGTATATATAGCCAAGCTCGACAGCTTTTCTGGTTGAGTGAGGAAGCGATAAAGAGCTTTCGTTCAACTTGCTAGCTTTAAGTTTAATTCATCGCCATGGAGGTTAACCCGGAGTTACTAGTCTAGAGTTTCCGAGGCGAAGGCAGCTGACGGACAAGATGAGACTAACTTACTCATCTAGCTAGTAAGCCAGTAGCAGGGGTGCTATAGGCGTGGTGAGTCCTATCGTCGGCCTATTAAGATATCTCCGACATAATATTAATATTACAAAGAATAGCTACTGTGCGTGCTCTACTTCCTTGTTGGGTCCTACTTCTTCGTCTTTGCTCGAGCTTGATCTTGTATGCAACTCTTAGACCTAGGTCTAAGAGTTTCACACAAGATCAAGCTCGAGAAAAGAAGAAGAAGTAGGACCCAACAAGGAAGTAGAGCACGCACAAGGTAGACTCGTAAGGTTGGATGTAAAACATCCTAGCGTAGTTGTAGTTGGGGAAACTCGATCAAAAAAGCAAAGAAAAGAGCTTAAAACTATATTTACAATAAACAAGACTAAGACGGTAGAGACAAGAACCCAGGAGAAAAACAGGTGTTTGAGACTACCAAATAAGACTGTGAGTTCGAGAAACGTTTAAACGTTTTTAGCTCTTTTTTAGCTCTTTTTCTTGATTTCTTGCTTTTGTTTCCCCAACTGCTAGTGACTAGTAGTTGGGGAAACAAGAGCAAGAAATCAAGAAAAAGAGCTAAAACATATCTTAACAAGAAACTAGACTAAGATGGTAAAAACAAAAACCCAGAAGAAAAATGGGAGGTTGAGACTACCAAACAAGATTGTGATTTTGAAAAACGTTTAAACAATTCAAGAAAGAAATCTCACATAAGGAACCGAGCAGTGGGAGAGCCTACTGTGTTATGGAAGATAGGAACGACTGACGCCTTACTCTCTACAAAAAAGGGGAGGACTAAGCTAGGTAGTCTTCCGAAACAGCTAAGCATCGCAGCCATGTCGGCTCGGTGCTTGGGCCGCGGCAGTCAGAATCCGGGGACCCATCGTTCATATATACCAGAGAGACATAGAATACGGACTAAGACAAGCTATACTTGTCTTCAAGTTAGACTAATCTGTATGGGGACATCTCTGAGAGAACCTAAGATGAGATGAAGTATCTCATGATATTTTAGTAGGCCACCATCGCGGCGATGGTCTACCGCCTGAATAAAACATGTATTTTTGGATATGGCGTTTGTTTTATACTATTTTATTTGTTTTATTTGTTTTTTGGTGTTTTTTTGTGACTTTTTGCTATTTAGTATGTTTTTTTGGTTATTAAATGTTGTTTAGAAAAGCACAAATGTTCCCGAGGCATTGGAATGTTTAGTGATGCCTGCTACAGCTCTCTATTTTCCCCCAAAGATATTGTGGGCGACACTAAATCGACTTGTGGTCTTGGGTAGACACCCATTTTTGTCACAACCTAAATTGGTACTAAGTATGTCTTAACTATTTTACATTTCTAAAGCGTGAACTAATCTTCAAGCAAACAAGAGGATGACACTAACAGCTATTGTAGCTTCCAAGTCCGCGACAGCGTGGAGCCCGCCGTCGAAATCGGACTATTTACCGTAAGAATGCGTATGAGAAGCAGTATGATAGGGTATTTTGGAACTTGGTTAAAATTGCCCAGTGTTTTAAACTGTTTTAAACTAGCTTTGTTTAAAAAAGTTTAAGACAGCTACGGGCGGTACCATCGCCTAGAGTCTTTTGGCAGCACTTACATAGAGATAACTTGCCTGAGAGGCAATTGAAGACTATTCTGGAGCAGTGGTATGAACCTAGGGTGACAAAAGTTTCGGTGAAGCTGTCAAAGTAAGACTTCACAAGCAACTTCTGTAGCGAGAATGAAAATAGGAAGCCGAGGGACCAGATAGAGGACGACCGGCACCTCCTAAGGAGCTATAAGTACACCGAAGATTTTCATTCCTCTCTAAAGCGGTAGATGCGCCGAAGATAAATTCTTTTTAGTTTAGCAACTACGAGAAAAACATCAAGGTGGCAACGTAAAGTGTTTCAATAATTTCTTCAAAGCACAAAGAGCCGAAACAATTGTTTTTTGAAATACCAGTGGGTGTGGAGCCTGAGGAAGTATAGGCGGAAGCGAGGTAATAAGGGTAGCAGAGGAATAGTAGAAGCAGTGAATTAACGATTGGATCTGGACAGGAATAAGAAATAGGCAGTAGAGCTATGCTGCAAATTTATTTTATATCTCGACTCTAAGCTCGTCCGAAGATAGTTACACACTCCTCTGATCTCAAGAAATCCGAGCCAGGAAGTCCAGCAATACTATTATCATGAGGAAGGCAAAGCAGACAGCATGTTACGTAGAGAATTCCTGGCGGACAGCGCGGGACTAAGACGGAATAGAACTACAATAGTGAGAGTCCAGGCGTAGATAGCCAAGACTCTTACAAGAAAAGTTTGTAGTTTATGCCGCACAAAGATGACAAAAATCGACTCCAGACATTGGGTCATGGTTGAAGAGTGAGAGAGCCAACTAGCAGGACGCAGAGAGAAAATTTAAGACAGAAAACTAGAAGAAGACTATGATGATCAATTTTTTTTGGTTAGTCAAATCCTATGACAATTGTTGTGCCGACCAGCGGCACAAGAACAAATGATTTTACGAAAAATACTGCTGGCGTCCCGAGGAGAGACAGCAACGAGAGACGCTGCAACTAGAGAAGCGTCCACGTAAGCAGGACGAGGTCCGGTGCGAAACGAGCGAATGGACGTGATTGCTGTACGCACTGTACACGGCTGTAACGGTCGCCGAAAAAGGGCGTAAATCGTGATTACTATCGGCATGTGTACAGTACAACTCACCATGGAGCAGGAGACAGAAGTAGCACCAGAGGTACCCGATACTTATTTAAGGAGATTATACCTGGAGTTCCGTCGCTGTGCTGAATTTTGAAAGATTTTAAGAGAAGGCGGTCAGAAGTAGCCGAACAGTATAAGGAAATGACGCACAATCAGACGAACATAACGCGTCAGATATTTTGGGCGTAGTTGCGTCTTTGAATGCAGCCACGGCTCACTGCGGTACCGTACCATGAGTGTGACAATCATCACAGTCCAGGCTAAAGTTTTGATCGTGTCTGCAAGACGCTGGTTTGTATGCGAGCAAATAATTCAAACCTTGAGCTCTAAGAGTGCGATCTACTCAGAAAACAAGATGGCCTTCCTCGAATGCCAGCATTATATGAGCTACTAAGAGAGTAGAGATGGCATCGAGCGGCCGAGGCGATGGAAGAAATTGTGCCAGCAAGGGAGCACAATTTACTCCCAGTACGCAGCCGTTTAACCCAGTACAATTAAGAGACTACAGCTGATAGGAAGCAGTACGGCAAAATAACCATTCTCATCTAGATCGGGGTCCATCAAGTCCACTACCTCCGGAGATATCGTAAAAACCCCGCCACCGAGTGGCAGGGTAAGCCGAGGTCGCAGCCATGATAGGAAAAAGGCACAAGAACATGAGGAAAAAATAGAGGACGAACATATCGAGCAGAAAACGTCTACTAAAATCCTAGCTCTGATACAGCTAGGGGTTTATTCAATCTCAAGCGCTAAATCCGGAAACCTGTAGAACCTGAAAAAGCCCATTACATGGCTTTCTATCAAAAGCCAAGGACAAGTCGTGATCGTTCTCGAGCCATGAACATCTCGGGGGGCGATCATCACTTCATGATGCAATGACGGAGAGCGAACCTCACTCTCCGCCATTACCCACAGAAGAGAAATTAGGCGGTTTTCGACCAAGACCCATCACCAAAAAGGAGACCCCTAGAGCAGCAAGGCGTCAAAAAAAGCTCTGCAGCCCACACCACTCTCATCCAGAAAGATGTAAGTGCCGCTCCCTACCTCAGAGAGCTGGTTTGGAGCCAAATCAGCTCTCTGAGGAAGCGAAGAGCAGGAACGCTTGCATCTTACTTAAGCGCAATGAGAGCAGGATACCAACCTTTCTTAATATCCAGCACAACCTTCACACGCCCACACCGTACCAAAACCCTCAGCAGTCAACAGCATCAGCAGCAAAAACCCACAGCAATTACGGTCACAGCTCGCTGTTCCTCCAGCCGTCACAACGTATCCATTGCGGAAACCGCCGCCAGCGCCTCCTTTGACGCTTCCGACGCCAATGGTGCCTCGACTGAAGCGGCGAATGAGGCCGCTCAGGAAGCAGAAACCGCTGCCCTTGCTTCGGGCGCTCCTCAGGGCGCAGAGAAGCAGCCGAAGCTGTCCAGCCTGCCAGATTCAGACGGAGACAGCGACGATATAGAGCCTCCGCTGTTGGACTCTTCCGACGGCGAGGACGTCGAAGACGACGACAACGTCAAAGAGGACGACTACTTCTACGACGACGCTGTTGACGTCGACAATGAGCAAGGCGAGCTGGCCCTAGCCGTGGTGGTAACCGGCACCCCCAGGACCAAGACCGGGCTTAGCACACAGCGCCGACGACCTCGATGTCATCGGTCCGTACTCCCCTCTACCTCCCGCCGACAATGCTCCAATCGACTGGGCGGACGACCAGCCGCCGTCAGTCGGCGCCGATATCACGCCGGGAGACATCGGCGCCAATGCAGACCAGAAGATTGTACCAGAAGCCCAGAAGGAGGACGCAGTAGTCAGCGGAGGGAGGTCGGGAAGTAGCAGGAGCACGATAAATATCGAGGATGGCGCCCAGACGGAAAGAGACGGGCAGTATCTCTCGCCCCAGAGAGAAATGGCCCGGGCCAGTGTCACGGCCGCGACGGTGGAGGCGGCGCTTTCACCCAGACCTTTCCTTCCACGATGTCGTCGGTGGGACCATTCCCGTCCTCGGCTTGCCAGTCTCGAGAACAGCTCAGCCAGTTGCAGACTATGCTGGAGCGCACAGGCTCAAAGTACACAATGGAGGCAACTACGGGCATTATTTTTAGGGTGACCGACACTATTATCGGTGATTGGGTGGAGATCCCTACACCACATGTCGGCGAGCGCCTCCTCCAATATGTCCGCGATCATAAGGATCACGTGTAAATTGTGACGCTCAAGGACGACCAGATCAGGAACCTGAGTGGGCGTGTGATTTATTACAACCAGAAATTAGCTGCTAATACGAAGAACATCGATACCGCGCAAGAAAACGAGGACAAGGCGATCTACCAGACCTCCAAATCCCGCGCACATCTGATCGCCGAGCGCCAGGAGAATCTACAGCATACGGGCAAGATGAAGAGCGTGATTAGGGATGGAAACACCAAATAACAGGAACTGAGGAGATTAATTTAGTCTCAACAAGCCGTGATAAACAAGCTTTACTCTAGCAGAACAGATTCCAGACAAGCACGCTAGAAAGATGAGGCCGGAAGCAACCGTATCGAGAGACTTAGGCTGGGATACGTGGACCGCTTCTAAGATCATCGAACCAAGGAGGCAGAGCTGATCGCGAGTCACCAAGGGATACTCCAGGACCTGGACCATACCAAGCAGGAGGTAGTACAAGCACAGGAGAAAGTGGCACTCGCGCGAGCCAAAGTCTGCCGGGCCAACGACAGACTCGCGACAGCGGATCTTCGGGCCAACTGTCAGCGGCTGCCAAGTATCGACGATCTGTCATAATTTCCACCATAGCCGCAGCTAGCGGCTGCTATAAGAAGGCCTATGATATAGAGCAACAGTTGGCCCGTCTCGAGGACCAGAATCAAGGGTTGCAGATCAGGATCAACGAGGCTGACAATTTGCGTACAGATATTATTCACGCACTGTCAGACTGCGGTGCGTATTTAATCTCGGACGGACAGAAGACCCCTAGGGATTAAATATCCAAGGATATATCCTCCAAGCCCTCCATTAATACTCACAAGATAGCCCTCCTCCGTCCGCCCATGGCGCTGCTAAACGCGATGGCGACAAGCGCCGCGCTGATCCTGTTTATAGCCGCGCTGATCCCCCGTCTCCTAATGATTGGTCCGAGGTCCGGCGCGGATCCAAATCTCAAGGCTCTTCCGCCGTCGACGCGGCCAGAAGTCGCTCTCAGCAAGTTCGTTCAGGATCCCGCTACGACGTCCTCGGCCGCGCGGCGGGTTTTCCTCAGCCCGAGGGAAGCAGGCTGAGGAACGTCGCCAGTATCCAGACCGCAAAGCTTGCCTCGCTACAAGGCCAGCCAATAACATCTGGTATTCATCTTTCCGGCGCCGCGGAGGCCACATAAGAGCTCTTCCCTGCTGCGCCGCACTATCCACCGCCAATATCCGCCCGCTCATGGCTCGATATTGGAGGTGCCACGAGAACCAGCCACCCTCAGTATCTCCTTGTGGTTCTTGCCAAGCGTGTCGCCGCTGAGTCTAGACCGCCTGTGAAGCACAAAGTGCAGCCGCTTTTCAAGCGCCCGGGGGAGCCGGGCCGAGCTGGTCGCCGCCCCAGCCAGCACACGGCATGTCCTACGGAAAAAACGGCCAAGCCGTTTATAGTGCCGCCCCTGCAAGCGCCGCAGCGCTCCAGGGTTGAGCAGTCGACCAGCCCAGGCATTTCTCTACTCCGGCCCCCAGGTTCCGGGACGTATCATTTTCAATCGGCGACGCTGTAAAATCCCTGTAGATCGTGGTCCGCGGCGATAAGAACTTCCATGCGTGCCGCGGTACCTTCAATCGGGGCGCCGACCACGGGGCGGGGGGGGGTTACAGAAGACCAAAGGAGACTTTTCATGCCCTATTGCTTTATAGAAGAAGCAAGTGTCGAACGAGGCTCAGAC
Organism: Devaleraea mollis; assembly: GCA_032361265.1. NCBI lineage: Eukaryota > Rhodophyta > Florideophyceae > Palmariales > Palmariaceae > Devaleraea > Devaleraea mollis. Next base: position 9,451 of record JAULCF010760128.1, on the reverse strand, counting down.
GCAGTCGGCGCGCCAGGAGTACCTTAACCTCTCCAAGCGCCCAGAAAAGACCATGCGCAGCTATGCAGACAGGGCCTGGCTCTTGGCGGGCAGATTATCTGAGACTCTCGCAGAGGCTCAGGTCAAGCCAAAGGTTATTAAGGGGCTGCCAGCCAAGATCCAGGCAGCTGCCGTCCTCGCTCAGTAACGCCCTTTGACGCCATGGTGAGAACCATCGAGCAATTCATCGTGGCCAATGAGCACGAGAGATCAGTTGCTCACCGTGGGTCCCGCGGACGCGAGTACCTGCAGCTGGTGGACAAGGAGGCCGCCAAGTAATGGGACGAGCCCCATGAGCACCAGCGCCAGCGTTCTGAGATTACCAAAGATCCCAGGACCTGAACGCAGCAAGGGACCGGTACGATGGCCAGCCCCATCGGCCCTCGTAACGAAGTCTTGCCGTTCGGGTTTACTACTGCGAAACCTTCTTCAGGTGACGCATGGTAGGGTACCTGGCTAGTTTCCGCGGCGTCGTATGTGAGCGTGATCGCCTGACCAGCCCACCCGACCGCCCTCCCAACCGCTCGACACCGCTGGCTAGCAAATTCTCGAAAAACTAGCCGGGGGCGGCCCTCCCCACCCAAACCGAAGCCAAAAGTCCTACGCATCCCCAGGTCGCAGGCCGCCGCCGTCACTAGACACCAGCACCCACGGACATCCAGCAGGACGCAGCGGGTGCCCTCGTTCTCCAAAACATAACCAGCCGGAAAACAGCGCCCAGCGGAGCCTCCCAAGACAACCGGCACCGCGTCCCTGTTCCATCTTCCCCTCAAGGCAAGAAGAATGTCTGGGTTTCCGCACCAGCGCTCCTCCACTCCGTCGTGGTCGGTGCTCTAGACAAACCGAGCCCTAAACATACTGCGAAGTACGTAGATACATGTACGTCTAATAGTAGGTCTATCCCTAAAAGTACTTCTTCCTATACAGATGAGTCATTCCTCTATAGCTATGATCATCACTGTGATGTATGTCACGACAAAGGCAGTCTCTGAATATCCGAACTTCCTTTGCGGTGCGAACATCTAGCCAGAGAGGAACGAGGAGCCAACCACTAGGGATTCGGCGACTTCGACAAAGACATCGACTTCGCGCCGCCGCACCAGAACCTAAGATATGCCTGTGAATTACACTTTGGAAACTTCAAGAAACTACTGTAGCTATAATAAACTCTGGAGCGTGGTCGCCCTGGATGTCACATGAGCTTTATCAGAAGTATGGCGAAGGTCCCTTGCAATATTTTGCAGGTGCCAATGGCGCCAATGGAAAGACTCTAGAAGTACTTGGCGAGGGCCGCACTCGTTGCACTCTATAGGGAAGGTCTTTCCTCACCAGAGTGAAGGTTCTAAGGTGCTTACCATCAGGAGTACTTCTCGGCAGAAAACTTCTCATCCCAGTGAAGCTAACCCTAGACCCCTCAACGGGCCTGGGAAGTTTCAGGAGGCGCGTAGACGGACAGACTCGATAATTTTCAGGGTAAATCCTGACACCTGCCGAAGATGTGCTCCAAATTGCCGATAATTCCCCCCCTACACCCCCCTCACCAAGAGTACAGCAGATCTGAACCCCGTTGTAACTGCGATCAATGACATGAAGTTCCCCGGGATCCAGAGCCCCGACATGCGATCATATTTTAGAGCCCTTTTGCTTAAATACAGCGGGCTTTTAAGGGGCGCGGGCCTGATCGCAGTCGAGAAATTGAAGATCACCCTCAAATCTGACACAGACATCATATGATCACATATGTGTCTTAGTCAAAAAAGACGCAGAAAGTCTTCTAGGGAAAAGGAGATAAAGGAAGAGCAGTTTAAGAAACACTTTGAAGCTGGAATTTTGGAAGAAAGCGAGTCTTCAATAGAGGTGAACAATGTGTTTCTTCCAAAGAAAACACTTGACGCCCAAGGATGGCCAAAATAAGCACTGCCAACGACTTCCGCCCTATCATGATATATCATGCTGCGCTGCAGCGCAGCAACCATCAGAGACTCATACCCATCGGAGGACAAGAACAAGATCATAGAGTGGCTCACGAAAAATGTTTTCCTCTATGTTTATGAGAAATGGTTACTGGGGCGTGGCCCTTAGGCCGTCTGACCGATATCTGAGGGCGGCCAAGACATCTATGGGACTATTGCAGTTTACCAGGATGGCAATGGGCCTAAGAAATGAAGGACCGTTCTTCCAGAGAACAATATAAAAACCTTAAGAAAATACCTGTGGCAGAGTGCAGTGGCCCACCAGGACGATGTATCGGTAGCTACATGTAAATAAAGAGAACACGTGGAAGTTTTAAGAAAAGTGTTCAAGCTGTTGTGGAAAAAACATCTGAGAATGAAATTGAGCCAATGCAATTGAGTAGTCTCTAAGATGAAGGGACTGGGCTTCGAAATAGGATACGAGCATATACTCCCAAAACATTCTCACAGAATGGCGATGAACAATTACCCGGCCCCCAGCAACGGCAGCGAGCTACTGCCGTTCCTGGAAGTCGTTCAAGTTTTCTCTCTCCACATAGAGTGCGCGGCTGACCGCATGTCACCACTCTATGATATGCTGAAGGGCACGATATGGAAAAAGAAGAAACATAAAGCACTGAAAATACACATCTTCGACTGGCTAACCCATAATTATGGGGAGGTTCTATTACAAGAACAAGCCTCCGATAAGTTCAGTCCAGTGATGTTCCTCACCCGCAAGCTCAAAGGACCTGAAACAAGATACAAAGCGACTGAAAATAAAGCTGGCGCAATCATTTTCGAGCTTAGGCAGCTCCGGTCTTACCTAGACGGAGAAAAGTTTGAAATAATAGCTGACCACATGTCCCTGAAGTGTTTTCTAGATGTTCAACACCCTCGTCCCCGCATAGCTCTATGGTTACTGGAGTTACAAGACTTTGATTTTACAGCGAATTATGCACCGGGTGATGGCACATTTCTGGCGGTACCAGACGCTCTGAGTAACTACAGATTCGAAGCCAGCCTTGTCTTATGCACTAGATGCCTCGAAATGGTTGGTTAGATTGACGAAGCCGAGTGGAGCATTACATCGATGATAGCAGCCCAAGTAACAGAATGGGCGACTTGAAAGAAAAAAAGAGCACAAGAACCTACTTGGCTAATCAACGAGGAGGGCGTTTTTAGTGCTGGTCACTAAATCAGGCAGCAGAGTGATAATCCCTATCACTCTGAGGTCTGAAGCCCTCAAGAGAGTACATGGCGACGCCGATGCAGGGCACTTCGGACTAACAAGGTCTGCAGTAAGATTAATATCTAAGTTTTATTGGCCAGAATGCAGAGAAGATCTAAAGGAGCACGTCAAGAAATGCCTAAGGTGTGAGATGGTGCAGCTAGGAAGAGCCAAGACTCCAACCCAGGCACTCATGAATGTGTATCAAGTAACTCGCCGTTTAGAAATGGTAGCAATAGATAGAGCTCAGCCCGAGATCTGATGGTCACAAAAAACTACTAGAGATTGGAGATTACTTTACGAGGTTTGTGATTGGCGTCCCTATCAAAAATGACAAGGCTAAGACGGTGTCCCAAGAATTATTCGAGAAAAGGATCTCGATCTTCGGGCACCTGAAAAGTTACTAAGTCATCGAGGTACACAGATGGTAAGGAGCGTCATAGGCGATTTGTGCAAGTTCATTGGCGCCAAAATATCATGACCACCGCCCACCACCCTCAAACTGAGGGCCAGGTAGCTATCTACGTAGAGAAGCATAACAAGACTCTGGTGGATATGCTGCAGAAGGAATTGATCGAAGAGGAACAATGGAAGAATCTCGTACCTCTTGTAACCTTTCAGCATAATAGTTCCCAGCACAGATCTACCCAGAAGTCACCCTACGAGGCCATGTTCGGAGCTCAGCCGTTCGAGATCGACCATGGCATGTTTATCCAGTATCGCATAGATTAAATGGTCGAATATTCGCCTCTAGCAGTGTGGTTACGCCGAATGCACAAGGACTTGATTGTGATGAGCAAGAAGGAAAAAAACAAGGACGCTAAGGACTATAACAAAGCAGTTAGACAGCAGAGTTACGGGGTGGGAGAAAAGATTTATGTCTTTAATATACCCATCCTTACTTGCGCAGGCATGAAAATAAGACCTTCGTGGTTCGGCCCATACCAAATCACAGAGAAGCTATCGGATCTGCGTTACATGATCAAGGGCTTTGTGAATGAGGCGATCAAAAGAACGCATCATGCGTGATGGCGATTGAGGCGCGGTCATCTGCTTTCCGTTTCACGCCGGGAAAATTCCTTCCCTATGATCTCAGCTTTCGGATTGCATGTTACTTGCACGCCGCATGCGGTTGACATGATGTCAACCGCTTTCGGCGTGCAAGTAACATGCAAGCCAAAAGCGGAGACCATAGGGAAGGAATGTTCCCGGAGCGCGGCGTGAAGCCGAAAGCAGGTGGCCGCGCCTCAATCGCCATCCCTTTCCCACTCCCGTCCTCCTCATCCCGCCAAACACGCCCCGCCGTCTCCGCGCACCCCCCCCTTGTCCCTCCCCCTGTCTGCCTGCACTCCACCCCCTGAAACCCGCCTAATGCCCAACACGCCTTATTTATCGCGCCGCATAAACGCCTCCCCAATGCACCCCGACGACTGCTCCGTATACATCGCCGCCGCCGTCGAATGGACCATCGCCTACCTCACCGCCCTTTCCTCCCAGCTATCCTCCCAGCCCTCCCTAGGCAATGTCTTCGCCATGACCCTCCTCCTTCCCCAATTCGACCCAGAAATAGACGTCTTCGACCGCCTCTTCGTCCTCACCCTAACCTACGTCCCTGTCACTGCTATCTCCGTCACATCTAGAACATGTATCCTCGTTCAGGGTACGCGCAAATACGGCGCAATCCCCCTTTCCGTCGCCGACCTCCGTCTCACCATCGAGGACTACCTTTCCAACTCCGCCGAAAAGAGGGACGGATTCGATTCTATGGACTCGGCTCTCCGCATCGCAGACCTGGAAGAGCCCTCCTCTGTCGCCGATGACGATGATGATTTCGTCGTCATCACGCCCTGCAACTCAATGCGCACGCTTGTAAATTAAGACGTCATTTTCCTTGCGAATCGCGTCGGCGAGCGACCAATTGGATTCATCAACCCACGCCTGAGCTTCTTGCCGAGCGCCGAGCGCATCAGGGGCGCCAAGGGGCGTGGAGAGCGCAACGTCTTCCGGGACTCGTGGTTGGTGCCGTTCTACATGCGGCTCATCTTCGACGCAGGGACGCTATATCCGCTGCGAGTGATTTTTTATCGCGCGTACGGGCGCACCAGAGACAGGTGGCAGGTATAGATTCTGGGGGGAAATGGGAGAGACAGATACTTTTGAGTGTATGGACGAGTTTGAGGACAGGCCCCGGGCGGACAAAATTGATGAAATTGATGCCGTGTTCGCGCAGGGGACTCCCCTCGGAGGAGGGAAAAGAGGCTTGCTGCAAAGCGCAGGCGAGCGGGGGCCAGGACGGGCTTGATGCGATGTTTACGCAGCTTTCTTAGCCTGCGCTGAATAATAAAGCTTTGTTCGTTGCTGTTTTTCTCGCCGTCTTGGCTTTCGCTGAGTTAAAGCATAGCCCGTGATCCGGCGCTCGGATGCTAGTGGAAATGGTCGTACAGATGCTGGTCGAGTTGTAAGGGGAATCTTCGGCATGCTCTTGGAACTTGTATGTTATTTGCTGCTGCGGGTTCTGTTCAGGAATTGGACGTGTTGAGAGGATTTTAAATAGTTTATGAATACAGTTTGCCGAGTCTGGGAATGGAAGCTCGCATTTTTTTCTGAATCCGTGCTTTGGCTTTCATGGGATTGCCTGATTATTCGTGAATGGCTCGAAGTAACAGCTAGAAACTTCTTAACTGCTGTTCAGCAACTGTAACTGCTATGGTTAATCATAATGGACTACTTCCATGCATCACCAATGTGGTGCCATTATCAATTTGGTGTTTTTTACTTCAGTGACACCTAGCGTGGCATCCTGACGTCTCCTAATGCCATTCTCCAGTGGAGCTGTAAAATATGGATGAAAGAGTGAGATCTCAGCTTTCAAATGCCGAATTTTCGGCAGGATTTGGCAATCTTTTACCTTACTTAAGTGTCCAGTGACCAACTTCCTTAGGCGAATTTAGCAATTTCCGAAAAAAATCGAAATATTAATTTTCAATGCATTTCGATTGTTATGAGGATTATATCTTTGAAATGTAGTAGCATCCATCTCGAGGACAGCTGGCTGATCGTTGCAGAGTTCCACGCAATTTCGCTGCCAGCACCACCGATAGAGCCGATCAAGGAAGGCCGATTTTAGGAGAGAATGCTGCCGTTGAGTTTGGTATCCATATTGTATAAGGGTAGCAAAGTGGGCAGCACGAATAACGACTCGGTCTTCATGCCTTGCTCGTTTCCCGCCCAACCACCCTTGGGTGGCCTCTATGGGTTTGACGAGATTACACAGGCTTTCACATGCCTTGGTCTTTTTGGTTTGGTTGAAATGAAAGAGTAGGAAAAAGGCGGAAGATTGGAAGAGGCGAAGAGAGAGAAATATGAATCCAAGAGTATGTTATTCAGTACTATCGTAGGCAGTAATATGGCTTTAGGAGGGGTCGTAACCCCAATTTGGTCCTACAATTATTTTATATGTTGCTCTTACCGGGGATTTATTACATAACACCGACCCGCGTCTAGCGTAGGGTTTAGAGTGGCAGAGGATCTTCGCGAATTCTATAAAAGATAAATTTTCTATGATAGTACAGTCTGAATCGTTTTTTCCCGTTTGGTATCCCGTCCCGCCAGTTCTGAAACCTTGGACGCCTGGTGCATCGTCGGGCCAGTTAACTGGAAATTTCCATTGGCTCCTCCTGACGATGAGTAAAATATGTTTTTTTCTGAAAGTGACTTTTTTTGGCCGGTTTCTCATCATGATTTCCACTTCTTTTTCGCATCATCCAAATTAATGATCGCTGCATTTTTGATGTTTTTTTTCAAGCGCGGGGCGGGCGAGCACAAAGCGCTAAGTTCCTCATTTCTCTAGCGGTAAGTATCATTGGAAAGATCTCGGTCTTTACTACAGGGTGAGTCTTGGAGGCAGACTGGAAGATGAACGGAAGCACTTTTTTTAATTGATTTTTTTCAAGAATAATTCACCAAATTGGTGACGCATGGAAGTAGGCAAAGTCGCTGTCGCTTTTTGTTGCTCTGAAAATTTAGGGATGGAAACATAAAAGTCTGTCTTTCTTTAGGCGAGCTGCAGTTTTACTATGCAGTGACTCACCCACTCTACTAGAAGTAGTTGTCGAGTTAGCCACTGGTACTCATGCTACAACTTTCCGCAGACGGCGGTTGATTGCTCTTTTAAGTTATTAATTTTTCACAGTCAGACCTGCATGACCTTATGATGTAGTGCTCACGGGTCATAAGTATATAAATATATTTATTTATATTTACAAAAAATGTTTTTAAATACAAATAAGTATTAAAATACAGATCTGTATACAGATCTGTATTTTAATTATATTGTGTTATTATATATAATAACATAAACAAATAATATTATATTATATTATTAAATGCTGCGCGGGGATGAACAGCCAACACGGAAACTATAGAGCTGGTCTCCAGTAGAAGATAAACCACCCCATTCAAGAACCTACTACATCAATACCCAACAGCACGCACCCCCTCCCACCCGCACCCACCCGCACCCACATTTTCTGAGTAAATGATTGTAGGGGGGAGATCTTGTTCTCTAGTTTGTGGGAAGGTGCGTGATTTATGACCATTTGTTCCGTTTTGACGAGGAGTGGCCAATGATCCTCGCCCAGTGTGAACTCGGAGAGTAGTGCGCGTACTCCTCTGAGTACTCCGCGGAAAACGACCTCCAAAGATCCATTGGATTGTGCGTGGTAGGCCGAGGTAGAGTGGTGCTTAGTGTTTAGCGCCTCTGAGAGTTTATGCATCACTTCATTCTTGAAGTGCGATCCTTGATCTGAGATACATGTTTTAGCTATCCCAAATGCATAATTCCTGTCGGTGAGGGCTTTCGTTGCCGATGCTGCGTCACAAGTCTTCGCCTTGATCATCCAGATATAGCTGCTAAAGGCATCCTTGATGATTAGGATTATGTGTATCCGTCTTGGCCTTCGCCCATGTAGAAATAGTCAAAGTGCATGAATTCGTTTGGTTTAGAAGCGTGTAAGGCATGGCTGTATGCACGTGGCACTCGGATACTGATTTTTTTTGTGGCACAATAGATACGCTTAGAGCAAAATGTCTTGATGTCATCTTCCAGGTTGACCCATGTAAAGTAGGTCGCGGACTCTGTCATGTGTAGTTTGCCGTGCGCGATGTCCGGCTTCGCCGGAGTGAGCGACGATTAGAATAGATATTTTGAAGAGTTCGGCGGCTTTTGGGATAAAGATCTTATCTTACCCTGAGAGCCAGTGACCACATTTGCTTGAGATTGACAATTGATGGTGTTTGGGGGAGGCCGGACCACAAGAAGCATATCTTGCTGCGAGGTGTGGCGTGAGGGATTCGGCATCGATGTATGCCATTTTTCCGAACCATGTAAGGAGAGCTGCTTGGTATTTTTAGACGCTCTTTGAGGCGTTAAGATGTGGAACGCCGTGCATGTCGGGGGGTCGGTTCTAAAGACGGTTTTGACTGGCGACTGGACTTCAGTTTGATGACGCAAGGGAGAGGAAAAGTCGATGACGGTGGTCCGTAAACGATTGCGCGAACGGTTGCGCGGTGGGCGGGAGGTATGGTAACGCAGTAAAAGTGCAGCTGGCTCGGACCTGTGCAAACGTGCGTGTCGGGAGATAACGTTGGGCTTAACGAAGTGGCGGAGACGCGGAGGCGAAGCTAAAGGGTGACGAGGGTGAGCGCCGGCGGTACTGTCAGAGATGTCATAGTGGCATAGTGTCTAGAGCTGCCCACAAATTCATCCTTTGGAAATTCTGGTCTCTCAATACTCAATACCACCCCATGCTGGGGAGAAGTGGGATCGCGCGGGTGGGAGTTATAATTCTACTGGACCCTATTGTAAGCAAACTTCCATCTATTGGGAATAATATTCCCAATAGATGGAAGAATATTACTATTATAAAAATAATGGGGTTATAAACTCTACTGGACCATACTGTAAGCAAATTTCCATCTCTTGGGAATATTAGTAAAGGATATGTCGGGCGAAGCCTATTAGCTTCTGCGTACACTAAAATGAGCTCCACGCCAGATAAAAAAGGTCCAGTCACAAGGTTTATGATAAGCAAAAGATACGGACAACAAAGGTCTGAGAACCGTCCATTACCATTGTGATTGAAATCTCGAGGCGTACAGTACCAAATACCCGAAGAACCCTAAATCTCTTCTGTATCTCTGGAGGAAATCATACTGTACTAGAAGTCTG